>DWGW01001601.1:0-11020 GCA_018247775.1 Udranomia orcinus
TCGATCCCCACTCCCCCATTGCTCTATTGACGTGAACCCACTCCTAACACAAGCCTTCGAGCTTAGCGGGATTGGTTAACAAAATTACTAGTATGTATTGACATACTAGTAATTATTTAAAAAAAAAGTTGAACCGTTTGTACGGCATACGTTATCGTGGTTACACAGCTCGTATGATCTTATCTGCATCTGTTAACGAGTACCAGTCACAGGGTCGCCAATGAGATGAGTTTGTTATAATAGTGCTGGGTTTACACGACGTTGTTCTACCATATGTAGAGACAATAAGCTATCTATACGTATTGCTATAATCGAATACATTGATATAGCGAAATAATTCACTTTAAACGATGTAATGTGTGTAATTGTTCACACGCGAGTATTGTGTTTTGTTTATACAACTGAATTTTGAATTGAAAACTTGCCTAATATAGCAAGAGAAATACAAGTCACTTGATACTCTAATATCGTACGCAACAGGCAAGAAAATCGCATCATGTAAATGGTCCTCAAACGCTTAATGTGTAATGTAAATGCAATGTCACGAATGCAATTCAGTAGTATTACTCGAATTAGCAACAGGCATTTAGCGGTAGATAAACGGCTCAGTGGTTCAGTGCCTGTCAGCAGCGATTAGCGATTTATTGGCATCAAATTTTAGGCATGACGCAGTTTAAAACTAAAAATCTTTGGATAATAAAGTGAATTAAAATTATGTATCTTCATTTGAACAGAAAAATTGTTTATTGAAAAAGGTCTCTTAATTTTTATTTTTACATTCACAATTTTGCAAACCACTTAACAGTTATTTCGTTACGGCTAAAAACTTTAAACATTATAAACTCATCATTTGTTTTTCTATACAAACACGTAGCGCTTTGTTTTTCAGCAGATATTGCGCTGAAAATCAAAACTCTAGGGAATAAACTGTGACCAAGACATCATCATAATATTACGTATGTTCGTGGTATGAAAATTATGCGAGTAATGTTGTACGCGCGAATTCTTTCTCTGGAGTAGTTATGATTGCATTTTTCCTGAATGATCAGGCATAACGTTTAAGACGGTTTTTACTGAGACCAACTAATATAATCTTCCATTATGCATTTTTTTGCATTGATGGGCTCATTTATTTATTCTTTATTGAAACCAACATACATAATGTACAAGTTCATAAAGCGAACATAATGCTAAAAGCATTCTCAGACATCCTTAGGCCAATATGTAACAGTCAGTCTTTGGAACGATAAAGATTATTTTTAAAAGATTAAGATTTGACTTAAGTGACCAAGTATACTTCCTAAAAATCCCATAACTTTTTAGGAAGTAAACTTAGGGAAAGGGCGGGCAGGCCAACTGATGTTAAGTCAACGCCTAAGGGCATTGCAAGACCACAGGCGTCGCCAAAGCAGCACCGACTTTGAAAGAGCTCGTTTTGCGTTCGAAGAATGTAGAAATATAGTGGTCGGAAGGAAACGAAGCAGCACACAAATGAAGCATAGCATAATGAAGTGTACGAACGTCACACGATCGCGCGATACAAGAGGATGCGCCTCACTATAGGTACTCTTTTCACGTCCAATTACTTGTTTTCTCGTCGACCTCTTTTATTTGCACGAGCTAATGTGACGAGTTATCCCTGTTTGTGTCGCGGAGCGCCAATCTCATGTCGTATTATGTGTTTGTTTATTTAATACGGGGTTTTGTATACCCAATCAGCCTCGTAGTAATGCTAGCACTTTTAGAAAATTACATTTGTATGCTAGGCTTATTTCTGAGTTGGTTCTGTGTGTCGTTAACGTCGATATTTTCGGATGTTTTACATAAATTTGATGGAGAAATAAGCCCCTCAACGGTGTGGAACTCTTTTGCCGTGGAAGTATTACTTAAGGGTCAGCAGTCATTGTACTTCAGTCAGCTGCAGCCCTATCCATATCTTGACCTCGCGTAATGTTACTTAACTTCATAAAACACATACAATGTAAACGGAAACTTCAGGGATTGTTATAAACAAAAACATTAACATTAATGTAAACACAATTCCAGCTATTATCGCCTCGCAAATAGATATCGGCTATTATCTTCAGGTATAAACGAAATCACGTTTCGCTCGGCGTATTTTCACCTTCAACCGGTCATGTTTTTTCGAGTCTCCGCATCTCGTAAACACATTGAACAAGATCGTAAAACACGGCAAAATTGAGAAATTGTAGGCATGCCTACATGTCTATGTATCTATCTATTCCTGTCTATTTATATTTACCCTTGTGGAGAAAATCGAATTGTCATCACTAATTTCGACTGTATGACTGACTGCCAGAAACTATTATATTTATTGCCGGCTTTTGCCCGCGGTTCTGCCCGCATTATAAAGCAAGTACAGGACAAAACATTTGTTATTCTCTATATTAAAAAATACGCATCGCCTTTTTACCCCTTAACGAATTATTTTCAGGATGAAGGTCATAGGGTCTGTCCCTGTCCTTGTCTGGGTCCCAAACTATGTTCATAAAAAAATTCATGAAAAATTGATTTAACAGTTTAAGCTTGAAAGCTAACGGACAAGCAAAGTTACTACGTTATGTTTAGGTGTTGTAGTGTTCATGGATTCATATTCGATACATGTCGTTTATGTAATTTTTGTACCTAGGATATCTTACTAACATTTGGGCGTCTATACAAATTGGGAGAGAACCAGAATTTTCCATCATCGTCTAACCTTAGGATTCCTCTTGTATGGAAGGACGAGTTCCGCGTTTGATGTACGCCAGGACACTAAATTCGACTTTCCCGGACTCCAAATATGTATTTAGGTCGTAGGAACAGGGAGTGGCGCATGACCTAATTGCTTTATCACCTTTTCAGTGAATTAACATTAATTTATGCGTGTGGCTGGGATTTATCTGAACAATTTTATAAGCAGTGAAGTCCCACTGCAGGGATGCTGATATGCCCCCATTGTTTATAACTGTAATGTATTCTTTGCTTAATTATCCAAATTATATTTTCTTACTTCGTGTAGAAGATCCAAACATTACTTCGTTGTCTAATCAAAGTGCTATGTGCTATATGCTGTACTGTGTGCACATTTTAGATTTCAACATTACAACCATACGGGTAGTTCTGACCAGATTTTTATAAGACAATAGGGCCCGAAACTGAGGGAGGCCTGGAGTGTACTCACCGCAGTGCTTCAATGCCAATGAAAGTGATACCGAGCTGCAGACATCGATTTATCAATATTCATGCAGTATATAATACGATGTTAAAGTTTAATATTATTCAAACGGCGAAAAAAGTTAATTATAGTAATAAATAGATAGGACAAAACGCGGACGATTAACTTATCGACAAAAGACGTAAAAAGAATTTTCAAATTATACAGTTAATTTGCTTAATAGACAGAAAGTTATATAATAAGTATAGGTACTATATGTAATATAAAGAAGTATTTTGGAGCTCAAACCATTAATTACTTTTCATTTCAAAACATTAACTCACATTATATAATAATTAGTATTGTAACGATGTGACGACGACATTTTTTTCCTTTGACCTTATCAGCATCGTAGAGGAAACTGTTTGAATAGTTATCAGAGACCGGCGCAGTATTTACATTTTGTGTAATAGTAACATTTTTGTAGATCTAGAACAGAATTACAATTTATATAACAAATTTAGTGAACCACAGCATTTTTAGTGAACCACGTTCAGTTAAGTTATTAATCGACAAGTAAGCAATAAAATTAGGAGTTTTAAAAAGAGTATTGGTTATTTAGAATTAGGACTAGATCTTCTTCAAAAGTCGAAAAATATGGATATATGATAACGAGTTTCAAGCAAACCTTGCTCGATAACAAATGGCAGTTTAGCCGACCACAACTAGTACTTCCGATAACCCGCATTGGAGGTGGCAGAATATGCCAAGGCCTTTCTCAGTTGTAAGGACCAGGAGTAGGATATAAGACGAACATGCCAGCCACGTTCAAATAGGCCATATCTTTCTACTTGAATAAAAGCTGTATACACTGTCTGTATATTCTATCTATTGAGTACGGGGGAACCCCAAAATGCATCAGTGATTTGCGATCACACGCCAGATAAATTGTCCATCTGATATGCGCAGTTGCATCCATTCCCATTGTAGTAAGCAACTGTTTAATGACCATACTCGTCGGATGCGCTTAGCATTTATCAATTTACTATTTAACTACGGTAGGTAGTTGAATGCGAGTATCTAGTTCTCGTATACTGAAGCGCATAGCCGCGCCGCTCAGCTTAATCGTTTACGATCCGTCGAGTTCAGCTACATTGGATACGATCTTTTTACTATGTCAGCATGTACTGCCGCAAAGTGTTTTCAAATTTTTGCGATATTTTATAATAGTTATTTGGCTAACAGTTCTGTGGCAAATCTAAAGAATACAATGTCGTAAAATTAGTCCAGCCGTTCTTGGTGCAGCCGTAACCTGACTTTTTGTTATTTATATTATATGAAAGAACTCGTTACGATGTCCCATGAATATTTGTAATCTACCCCAAACAAATATTGAAGTATCTACGTGAGATCCACAGCAAAGGCGTTACTCTCCTCTGAGAACCTCTGAATACTAGAACCAGGATTTCTAGGACACATCCCATATCATAGTACACTCTGAGATCCGCAGTTGGGCATTTATACAAACGATATACATATGTTGCGTCAAAATAGATATTTAGTGTAGGCAAAGTCGGCGATAGAAACTGGTGTTCGATAAAGCGTGGGCAGTACGCTAACGTCAGTGTCACTGAGTCAATTACTGACTAATTTGTGACAGCATTACCCACGTGCGATTATATTCCGCTGGCTGACTGCTCACCGTGGCCTGACCTAGACAAATTAGAAATTAGTCCTCTGTATTCAACATAGATGCAATAGATTTAATCTAAGCCACTCATAAACTGAAATAGATTTTTTTAAGTTGCACGCGGAAGAGTAGATGTGCATAGCAGTTTGTCTGCAATAGGGCAATTAACATCAGGACATTAGCAAAAGATTCTGTGACCCATATTTCCAGGGGAGCGATACCCAGAGTGAGTAGACTAAGCAATCATTGCAGATGGGTTCGATAAATTCTTGGATGGTAGTAGACTAATAATTTGAATCAAAACTGCCCCTTCGGAGACTGTAAAAGCACTATTTAAAATAGAAAGGTTAATCGTAAAGTCAACTTCTTGAGGAAGTTTAGCCTTTTTACCAATTTTCTAAAACATCGTTTCTCTATTTTCATCTCCTGAATGTACTTTAACGAAACTGACCCCAAAGGCCTTGGCCTAAAGCCAATACGTGCCGAGGCTGGCCGAAAAACCTTTTTACGTCTACTTTGTGACATTACTGCTAACATAAAGTTAACATTTTCGTAAAAGATTTTACAAAATCGAATACAAAAGAGGTAGGTTGCGATCAATAGCACTTACGGAAATTCAATGATCACGTCTTTTTACAATAGACTTGATAAAGGAATAATGGGTTTTAATGCGATATACGTAGTTTACGAATAGTTTACGAATTTTCATCTTAGAAATTTTACAGTAAACGTGGCTATAATGTTTTTGACCAGTTTATTTCTGCCGCAATCTCGTGGATAGATAATATTAATATTTTCAGCAAACGAAACATGACAACGCGGCGTTCTATATTGATGTACCTCATGCTACGTTAGAACATCTATAACCTTCCCAATGTTAATAATTTAGTGCGAAAACGACTGTACTGCGGTGTAAATGGTAGGTGTGTCTGCGACCAAACCGATAGAGCTTACATAGCCAATAAACGCACATGATGTTTGTATGTACCCTTCGGTTCAGCACACACTGGCCGACTTCCATGATCTTCACATTACGGGCGCATGGCATTTACCTTGAACTAAGACTGTTTCGAGGTTAACGGGGACGTCGTCGGTCGTATACCTCGGTAGATTAGGTTGGCACTGCAATCGAAATAACAGTTGTTTAGCCTCCGAACAGGCGGATCCTCTTCGGATTCCATGACTTTTGCATAAATAATATCTGTGTAAAAGTTGGGACCCCTAATGTAGATTTATGTGTGTTTGTTACTAAATACCGAATTGGATTGATTGTCGCATACCGCCAGACCATGACCCAGAACAGTATACAGTAACACTTCTTATTACTACGGCAAAAGGTCTAGGTTAACAAAAATCGCAGGTTACCTCGCAAGTACGAAAACAAACAGCATCAAAGTACCCGCATGTCGGTTAAAATCGGTTAACAAGAACGCAGCGTCTCGATTTCAAATATTCAAAAATGGAACCACCATCGCTCCCAACGACCTTGACCCACAGCCGAAGTGTGCCGAGGCTGTCCGAGCGGGCATCGGCCGGCGAAAGTGAAAACTCGCGCGCACCGGGACCGACGCCCGCCCCGCCGACCGAGCTTTCGTACAAGTTGTCAGATTGACACTTGTTTCGCTTAGTAGTGATGGGCATTGGGGGGTAGTGATGGCCATGGCACTGATGGCTGATGGCAATAGATTTCTTTTTCGGGGTTGATTGTGCAAAAAAATCGTACAAAAAAAAAGATGCGAAAATGTTGATGTTTGTATTTTCATTGTCCTTTTTGTATTTTCTCTTGAGTAGGAAAGAATATTTATTTATTTATTGAAACAAAGATAAAAACTTCTGCGAAAGTGGGGCCGAAGCCCTCCAACTGCTACCAAACTTTCGTTGAACGCTGCCCAGTTCGCCAGATTATCAGATCTACACGCGTTTAGCTGGCCCTGCGAAACCAAAGCACTACACCTTACCTCACCATAATTTTTTTTTGAGTACATGTCTGAAAAGATGAATTATTAGCGTTTACCCAAAATCATATATGTCATGTTTGAATTTTCTTGGACTTATTTTTAAATTAATTCGTGGGCAGAAATTTAAAATATTATCTTATATTTTAAATAAAGTGGATCCAGATACTGAATATTAAATGTTTCATACAAGAAAGTATTAAATATCAGACCAGAGTTAAACAAAAGCCTCTATCAAGCGTTCGAAACGTAAAAATATATTTTTGTATCCGATAATGACAATGATGACCAGAAAGAGTGAAAAGCAACGTTTTCCGGCTTAGAGGAAATTCGGACAATGTCCATTTCACGACTTTGTCGGCGCGCTCCAATGGAAAATGATTGTTCTGTTTCAGCAAACAATTCCACGGAGATAATGTAGCAAAACAACAGTGTTTTGCGAGAAATGAGGGTGAATTTTAACATCTGTATTCATTGCGTAATGATGTCAATCAAAACAAATAGTGTGTGTGTCAATTTATTGTAATTTTTGAGTTTATTACTGAAAGGATGTGAACATAACTTGTTAATTTACCTATCAATAGTATTTTAAAAGATATAAAAACAATAAATAGTAGTAGTAGCATATGTAGGCGCAATAAAAAAATATGTAATTTGTAAAGTAAACAAAATATTGCATTAAAATTGACATTTTTAATTCAAGTTTTATTAAATATATTGGCTTAATGTCCTGATTTACCCAACGTGTTTATAGTCTTAAACATAAGCAGGTTTTTTTATCATATACGTAATCCTAGTAACATTATAAATGCGAATGTTTGTGAGGATGTTTGTTACTCTTTCACGCTAAAACTAATAAACGGATTTAGATTAAACTTATTCACAATAATATAACTTATACATCAGAATAACACATAGGCTATACTTTATAAAGATATTGTGTAAGTTGGCCAAAATATAACAATGAGTGTCAAGCAAGTCGGAAAAAACTCAGTCATTCTACTTGCAACAGTTACTGGTTAATAATCCCTGCCAATGTATGTGATAAAATAAGGCTAAATAATAATATCTAAATACCTAAACTTACTACCGGAAATAAGGAAAAAATGTAGGTTTAATTATGGCCATTTACCTACTTAAATAAATATTAGACATTCTTCAAGTTATATTGTGATAATAAAAAATGAAATATTGTATTGCTACAATGAATGGCATAATATGTTCGTAATAATATTTATATTTTTAGGTTAATTACATATTTAACTTACTCAGAGATCTACAAATAAGACTATGTAATTTAAGATTTGAAAAATAATACGTGTATCGGCCGTTTCGGCCGTTTTGATGTAGATGATGTGACACGGAGTCTCCGTTAGCTTTCGCAGATGATAACCTATTAATTTCATTGATTTCATATTAGTAAAATATAATGTTTGTTAGTTGAAAATGTCTAAATTTGAGGCAAGTAAGCGTCATTTGCGGGAAATATTACTCAGCAAGGGATGGACAGTATTTTAAATAAACGATGGACAGTATGATAAAAAACGGCCGAAACTTTTACTCCTAATAATATTCGATGTATCCAAATAGATTATTTGATGTGTATCTGCCAGACGAATGTAAGGTTTAATGTAGGTTTATTTAATTTGTGGATTGACGACACTCCTCATATGTCCAGACTTGATTTAAAACATCTTTGTTCGTAAACTAGGACCGGATTTAGGTCCGGAAGGCCCTAGGGCAATGAACGTGTAAGGGGGTGCCTAATTATTTTCGGAATAAAAGAAACATTGACTACAATTATGATGTTATTGTTTATAATATTCAACAAACAATATTATTATCCTTTTGCAAGTATTAAAAAAACCCAAAAAACGTTAACGTTGTTGACCAGTTAAGATTTGGATATTTTACCTCCTCCGTCTTGTGAAGGCCTAGGGCCGAACATCAATCGTGTGGTCACAAATTCATGACATAAAGGATAAAACGTAGAATATGTTGTAGTCATATAAAATGCTGAAAAATACAACAATTAATTTTACTCAAGTAAATTTATAACTTCGATAGTTACTTACATCGTTTCAAAACTTGTATCATCTTTACTACCAATACGTAGTCATAAACTTGATATGGCTTCTATAATTATTATTCTATTACTGCAATTAATATAAAACCTGGAAAAATATTTCAAATTGTAGACATTCGTACAATATTATTCACAATCGCGTATCCGGTTTTCGCTTATTAAGGTTTTATTTACGTCGATGGAAACCTGTAACCCGGTTTGGACCTGTTCTGCTTGAAGATATGATGTCTACAGACCTTAGCAGCTAAACAAACATTGTAACATAATAATAATTAATAACAACTGCTTTTTAAAAACTTACCAGAAAACTACACACTATTGTCACATACAATGAAAACGCAATGGCGTTAAATTAAACCTGATAATAGTTTTCGAGCAAACCATAAACTAAGTAGGTTTACGTTATATCTTCCATGTACAGACAGCAATTACGATTATAAATTAATATATATTGGGCCAAAAGACCAAACTATTAATATTATTGTTCTCATTTTTTCTAGCTTTTCGCGAAGCTTTTTTGTGAAGAGAAATTCACATCTTGCAACTTTTGTAATCTAAAATTAAAGTTACATATAGGTATAAAAAATAAATAATGTAACTCTTATAAAAGCACAAACAACAAAGAGAATAGTCTATATATAAGATAAGTATAGATATCTATCAATCTATCTATATCTATTATAATTATTAACAGATAATATAGATCTATCTATTATTATATCTTTGTCACGGTATCAGCGTGTTATCTGGTGTATGATAGCGAATTTCTTTGCCAAGAGCAACTTTTCGTCACGTGATAAGGTGTGATAAGCCGGGTCGATGACTCGGCTATACAGACCGTACTGAGCTGTGATTATTATCAGCTACTTTGTTATGGACCGGGTCACTGATTTTTTATATTATCGTCGCTAAATATTGTGCAAAGATTATTACACAAGCATAATTCAATACAAAATAACAATACCATACCATAGATAGATAGAACGGAGAGAAAACACAATGCATTTGTTATCTATACAGATATTGCAATTTATCTATATGTATATCAACGGTAAATTGGTTTGTGTGCGATTCAAAAACTCGCGAAGTTCTGTATTGATTGTGCTCAAATTTTTACATGATATTCAAGATTTGTTTTATGTACAATGAAGGTTATGTGAAACATATTATGCTCTAAGATCCTCTTATCTCATGTATGTAATCAGAATGTGCCAGATCGAAGCGTGGTAGAATGAATACAGAGTTATTGGCAATCCTATCTTAAACTAGGCAGTGCTTGTTCTATGGTGCAACTGATAGACATACATATAGGCATATTCCTAGGATAAACTTGAGACACAAATAAAAGTCTTGTACACCTTACATCTGTAAGCACGGCAGTGCTCGCGCCAAGTGAACGAAAAAGCGACACGACCGTACCATTTTTTCGATAAATATTTATCCTAAATGGAAATTGAACCCCGACCTTCCACTTTCCTATTAGAATAACTAAACTCTATTGTCCAGTGGGTAGTAACCTTAGGTTACTAACTCTGCCTAGTGACGAGACCAATTAAAAATCCATGAGTATATATTATAATCCATGAATATATATTGTAGTGTTTGTCGAAATAACTGAATTACATACATTAAGGTCGTTGCATATGCGTTACATTGCGTAGGATATATCATTATTTATTTAATACGTGTTTATTGTACAATTTATTACCATAAATGTGTACCTAAAAATACCACTTATTGATAACGGTATAGAGTACAAAGTGGTGTAAATAATGAAATACAATAAAATGTTAGTACCTATGTAATATGAGTCTACAGTTGTTGTAACGTAATATCGTATCATTATCGTTATGAAAGTGGACAGTGGTGCTAAACCTTTTTTTATTTTTTTTTATATATCCCTCGTTCGGTGCAACAACGTCACAAGTTTGGAACTTGACCGAAAAATTGACTTAAGTTTGCAAAATTGTCTATAGGTAAACATTGTAATTGTTTAGGAAAACGAAGATACCTGCAAAAGTTAATTAATTGTACAAATATTTTATACCTACTCCGGGTAATATTTTAGTAATACGGAAATAAATAAAAAAAATATTTAAAGTGCTCTCGTGTAAAATAACAAATTGGGCAGT
>DWGW01001602.1:0-11016 GCA_018247775.1 Udranomia orcinus
GTGGAGCACAAGGTCAGATTCATTTAATGCTGTCTGGAGATTTAGAATGGTTAACATTGTTCGATAAAGTGCTTCAATATAAATTAATGGTTTTGAAGAGACTGCCGCATTAAAAAATTTAATGCTAAATGTTGGGTCAGCTATACTTAATATGTGAAATAGTTTTAGTATATTCATTGTTACTTTTTAAATATGTCCAATAAAATATTTTCATAGAAAGTTCTATTCTATACATTACATGCATCTGTAGATAGTATTTTGAGCATAATTTGTATTACAAAAAAAACATTCTTTATTTTTGTATCATACACAACTAAATTATATAAAAAAGGTTTTAAACAATTTTGGAACTCAATATCCATATGAATAATATATATAAATTGTTTTTTTCTCTTTATCTCAGTCAGTTAGAAGAGCGCAGAAAGAAGTTGGAATTAATGCTATTCCAAGAAAACATGCAGTATCAACAAGAACTAAAGGCTTTGGCTGCACAACCAAAGTTTTACAAAAACGGGTATGTTAAGTTGGGCATTTAATAAATTGTTAATTTTACTTACTTATGCACTTGGCTTAAAACATAAGAATAGTTTGTATACAAAGGTAGTATACAAAGAATCTCATAAGATATATTGTTTTAAAACTTGTTTTTATAGTATTCTATTATACATTTCTGGTGACAGATTTTAAACAGGCGTTTTTAGCCTACCAATTTTATTTTGTAACAATGCTAGAATTAGCCAATTCAACTGCTTTGTAAATGTTCTCAGAAATGTGTTAAAAGAATGCTTGCTTATTTCAGATCTTATCTTAATAAAGTACCTACATCGACTCTACAAGAGATAAACCAGGGTATCATGGAAAAAGAGGAACAGTTGAGACGGCAGGAGGCCGAACTGCGGCTTCATCATGCCTGGCGTCTGCAACAGCCTGAGCTAAGAGCTGCCTCTTCCTATATGATACATGGAAAATTGAAATCTGCTTGGTAAGTTCTTTCTTTGTATGTGTTTCTGCTTTGTATGTGTTCTAAATATTAGTTAATTTTATAAAGACTAAACTTTATCGTAAATTGTGGATGGTAAGTTATAGAAGTATTTTTGAGTGGTATGTATCGTGTGCTTTATTTTTGAATATTTATAGTTTTGCTTCTTATTATCTGTCATCAGTTCTTTATTTACTTATATTGCTTTTAGTTTTATATTTTAAGTATTATAATAGAATTAAGATAGATTAGTAACGTAAGTTGTGTCTGAATGATAATAGAAGTCTATTTGAGTTGTATATATTGGGTACAGTGCTTTGTTTTTTAATATTTATAGTTTTATTTGTTACTCATGAGCCTTTTTTAATTGATATTGCCTTTCACTATTACTGTTTTTTATGGATGTTATCCTGATAAAACTCCCAAATATTAAAAATATTATTTACAATATACCCTTAAATTATGATAATCATACTAAAAATAACCATGATATTTTATCCTAATTTACTTTATACAAAGTAATTTTTTCATTCGTTATAATCTTATCTTTGAAATTTATAATAAACATGTTTCAGGATGGAGCAAATAGTTGAGAAAGAAATGCAGAAAAAGAAGGAAGAAGAAGATACACGCAAGATTCTAAAGGAAAGAGATGAAGAGTTGAAAAGGCAGATTCAGGTTGAAGAACAGAGGCTTAGAGAAAAAGAATTGCAAATGCAGGTAACATCACAACTGATTTTCAAAAGAGTGCTCGGAGTATACATTATAGATATATGATTGAAAGTGGAATATAATTAGCCGCAACCCTTTAATGTCTCACTGCTGGGCATGGGTCTCTTCTCATAATTGGGAAAGGCTAGGAGCATAATCTGCAACAGTGCTCCAATATGTGTTAGCAGGAGAACTAGTTAGGCTATTTATGTATGTAAGTATATTGTTATTGATTTCTCAACTCTGGTTATAGGAACTACGTGAAAGCCTCGAAGGTCAAATCGCAGAACTTAGCGAGAAAGAGACGGTAGTCAAGAAGCTTCGGAAGCTAGAAGAGAAGGAAATACACATATTGCAAGAGCTTCAATTCCTTTCGAGCGAAAGAGAAAACGAACACGCAAGACTGATGTCGGAGAGAGATGCAATATTAGTGAACATGGGATTGCATAAATACAAGTTGAAGAAGAAAGTATTAGCTGTGATAAACGAAATAGATTTAGATTTTAAAATGCTGGAGAAAATACGCATGGCTGTTATTACGGTATGTTATTATTTCTGTGATTTTTTTGTAAATAGCGCCATCTATTAATAGAAAAAAGACAGTTCATCGAAAAGGTGATTGTTGCAATAAAATAAGTTTTATTATTTTAGGAGTACGAATCAGAACGGGATAAAAGTAGTAATTATAAACGGGTATTGGACGCAGCGTTGGCGCAGTTAGAGGAGCACAGAGATAGGGAACGACAGAGACAGAAGAATATCGAGGCGATGTACGATGGTGAGGCGAGGCAGATCAACGATAAACAAGATAAGGTAACTAATAATACCAGTAGTTATAAAGAAAAAACATGTACTATATACATAATAATAAATGAGGGTAAGCAGAAATAATAACGATGTATGAAGGTATACAGAAATTTTATAGCAGTATGGTGTTTTTGTTTAAGTGTTTTTATGATTTGGACTTAAGGTTTTTACATGGAACAGGTTGCAAATGACAAGAGCTTAGATCTATGTTATTTTATAAGAACTTATTGTCCAATTAGATCTCCCTTAGTGAACTTCATTAACGAAGGCGTTACCCGTAAACGTTTCTTACGCCCTGATTTTTTTTCAAATATGGATTTCTTTACATATATGTTTTATTAAGATGTATTCTGACCGAACTTTTCGCAATTTGTACGCAAGCTATAAATGGTTTCAAAGATTTCAATACAAATAGTATCTATACAAAATTCTACTCTCGATCTTTTAAATGCTGTTTGTAATGTTGTATTGTCATCTCTTTCTACAGCTATGGGCGAAGGAGCGGGAGGCGCGAGCGACTCTAATGGCAGAGGTGATAACCGCGCTCAGCAAGCAGGTGGAGGAGAAGCTGGAGGCGAACCGGCATCGGCAGCGCGCGAACGTGCTGGAGCGGGAGAGGATCGTGGAGCAGATGGACAGCTTCCACCGGGCGGTGTGCGCCAGGGAGCGCGACACACAGGTGATTGCACTATGTTATTGGACGTTGGAGTTATTGGACAATGCTCAACACAGATCTCTCGATTAACACACTACAATTCTATTGTTATTGTACACTACCTATAGATATTTTTATTGTACTGTAGAGACTAAAGAAATACAAAACATTTGAGTAAGTAAGGTGGCAGTGAATTTTACTGAACACATCAAAATTATAATCTTATTCAGTGGAATTCAATTGGATCTTAGTGCACACTACTTGGATTATTAAAGAAATTGTCTGAAAGAGATCACCATGGGTGACAATATCGCCTGTTGTCAATTGAACTGAACAGTCAAAACTTTATAATCTAATTCTGTAAAAAATAACAGTATTAGTAACTAGAAGTAGTATTACTTATTAGTAGCAATAACCAATTCACATATTAGTTAGAACAAATTATGGTGGTTGAACATTTCGTGGTTCAACACCCGAGGCGCCAACACAACTATTTCTGTTTTATCATTATATATAACAACAGTGTTCTTACTGCTGTGTTTAAATGGACTGAGACATTCTAACTTAGTTCTCAGGGGCAGTAACGCATGTGTGATCGACTGGAATGATTACAGATGTCCACGGGCGGCAGCTGTACTAACAGAGTGTTGTAAATAAATAAAATATATGTTTTCTATTTCAGTTAAAGAACACATCATACTCGACAATAACAGCGCTGCAGTCTCAACTCAACGGACTGCGTTTACAAAAGGAGCAGCTGGACGACGCGGCGAATCGGGAAACTGAGCTCCGAGAGGCGGCGGTTCATGAGCGCAAGCTCAGGCAAGAGATAGCCAAGATGCAGCGAGAAGGGAACACTCAAGCTTGGGCTTAGTGGATATAAAGTCTTAGGTTGAAACAAAAAACTGAATGGCGAGAAGCGTTGGACCATGAGCACAAGCTTAGGCAATAGATAGGTAAGAAGTGACAAAAAACAAGGGCCCATCTGAAAAGGTGGTAAAAACGAAGTGAGCGTTCCACTTGATATTATAAGAATAGATAAGAATGGTTAAAAGCGAGAGGCAAGTGCGGTCGAGTAGTTAGTGGAACGCAGGGATAGTCATTTTTATACCAAACAAAGTCTGAATAATGTGTAAGAAATATTTTCATACAAGTAATTTGTAAAGATAGGAGTTTTCAATCAATTATTTTTTTCTGAAATATTTTAGGATAATAAAGAAATGTAAAAGTACTGACTACTTTTACACATATTTATTTTAAGTTTTTAAATAATATCATAAACCACATTTGCCATTAAATTAATTAAATGTTGGCTATGCGTGATGCAGCCTCTCTCTTTACTTATTGCGGGAATGAAATTAATAAGATTACAACCGCACAAATATGAACCATGTTATAGTTTTATAAATCATGTTAAACTAAATTCAACAATATTCTATAAGCTGCAATAATGAACTAAATTGTCCTACAAGTGTGCCTTAATAATAATGAATGCCAATGTAATATGTGGTATGAAATGACTGTGTTTTAGATAATATAAATACTTTAATATTTTTAAGTTTTTGTAAAGAGTTCTGTGTGTAATCACATTTATTTTTGTACGAGTTGCACGTGTTCGAATTTGAAGTGTGCAAAATAAATGATAATAAAAAAAATATGTTTTAGTCTCCCCAGTCTTCTAGTACAATGCGAATGTCTAAACAATGCTTATATTAAGATCTGATTAAAGTGTATTAAGGAAAAGATATTATAAACGTGGAATTAATTTCGAAAAGCTAAAAACCGCATTAGCGAGCTTTCTCAAAAAGCATTTTATGTATTTAAGAAAATTTCATGTTAAAATTCGCATCGCATATAGAATTATTTAACAAACATGTAAATGAGGTCTTAATCAAAAGATCGAGTATATTATTTTTAGTTCGAATAGCTGAATTGGCCGAATGGATGAATGCCTTAGCATTTCTCATGGTTTGCAGAAAAACCTGTGCATTGACATTGACAGCTGTCTATTCAGGTGAATTCAGAAATCAAAATAAACACATTGACGTGACAATGACATACAAACGTAAGAAATACCATCACGGGGATACTCATTTAAAGAAAAGATGGAGAGTACGTAATAGAAAGAAGGATTTGGATCAAATAGATGACGACTTGAAAGAAGGTACGTATCTTGATGAACTAACACAAATTACACGTGGTCAGTTGATTTTCGAGGTTATGTTACGGTGTTGGAGTGTTGGTATCAACCCGATCATTATAGGTTATTTCGTTACTTATCTTTTAGTATCTTTTGTTATTTATGTAACGTGTCATATGTTAAGTGATCTCTGACGCCTGTGTAATATTATAAACTGTTCACTTTCATATAGACGAGAGTTATGCGATATTACCGGTAATATTTGTGTTGTGATTGTTCAACGCATAACTCTTTCCTGTAGGGGCACACTGTTGCCGCAAGCATATACGTTCTACTCGTTTCAGTTGTTTCCTTCACTTGTTCACCCGACGCTTAGCCAACTTATAGTTAAAATAGCATACAAGTGAAGATGGAATTACAAAAAATTCTGCACATCCCATCCCATCTAACAAAGGGAACAACTTCACATTATGACACGCTATACTACCATTTTCTACAAATCAGAATCAACAAGTGTAATAGTTTGCCATATTTGAGTATTTATCTGTTTATATGCATGAAGGAGTGCATCAATCATCAAGTCAAGTGGATTATACTTCTAGGTTAATAGCTAGTTCAAAGATTTGTATAACCAAAGTACTTATATGTTTAATGTATGTTTCAGATAATGCAGAGAAGCTCTTAAACCAAAGTGTAGATCTGGATTTGCCGGGCGCTGCACAACATTACTGTTTACACTGCGCTCGGTATTTCATTGATGAAAAAGCTCTTTCAGAACATTTTAAAACTAAAGTTCACAAACGCAGACTAAAGGCATTGGAACTAGAGCCCTATAGTATAGAGGAATCGGAAAGAGCAGCTGGACTAGGTAGTTTCAAGCTTCCCAATAAAAGAAAAATTGTTACCCAAAACACAGATACAACCATAGTAGATAACGATGGAGATGTCGTATTAGAAGAAGTAAGTCCTGAAAAGAAGAAAAAAATAAACGAGGATGATGCATAAATTTATAAACAGTGTTAATAAAATATGTGATTACAATAGATTTGTAAGATATTCCTCTTTATTTATTAACGGTCCGAAAGCAACAGATACCTATGTACATTTGACTCCTCATATAGACTTCTCTGAGCGTATTGAGAACAGGGAGCATTTGGAGAATGAATTGTCCAGACGAAATTCAAACATCAGTTTGAGCAAAGTAGAAAATCTATGGACATTTTATAAAGACTTGGAAAAGAAGAAAGATGACTTAAACAAGAAAAAGGCAGAAATATTTAAGGAGATGTCAACAATATCGGAAGTTAATACTGACACAAACAAAGCGGAAAGTTTAAAATTAAAGTTGGATTTAATCAAGGAAAATGTGAAAAAATTAAAAGCACCTTTATGGTCAGCGGAGGAAATGGCCATACTAGAAACACTAAAATTACCTAATACATTGCATTCATTGACACCAGATGGACAGAACAAAATCTTATTCGAAAACAAATTAAAACCGAACAATTCTAAGAATCATTTGGATATTGGCCGATATTTGCAATTGATAGATTTCACAAAAAATGAAAACTACTATCTCAAAAACGATGCTGCTATATTTGAACTAGGAGCTAAGTTTTATTTTAGTAAGGTGCTAAAGGAAAGCAATTTTGTTCAGTTTTCGAACCCAGATTTTGTTAAAAGCTTAGTAGTGGAAGGTTGTGGTGAAGATCATACAAACCCGGATTCTACTTTCATTCTACACCACAACGAGGATGTTAAAATGAATATTGACAACAGATTACATTTAACTGGGGCTGGCTCTCTATTTTCGTTTTTTGCTTATCATGCTAAGAATGTACTGTACGGTAAATCATTACCGTTAAAATATTTTGCAATGGGGAGGAATTATAAGCCATCTCCCGAGGAAGAAGACAGCCTATTCCATGTCAGTCAGTCTTCAGTGATTCAATTATTTGTAGCGATGAAATGTGCAGATGATCTTAATAAAGCATTACAAGAATTAATAGATCTTGTAAGAGACTGTTACACACAGTTTGGCTACCATTTCCGATTGAGTATCATGCCTGCGAATAAACTCAGCATGTGGGAATCTTTGAGGGTTGCGATAGAAATGTATTCTACCTCACTTAATAGTTATGTTGAGGTTGGAAATATTTCAGTCAGCGGAGACTTTATCAGTAAACGGTTGATGTTCACATATACTGACGATAAACAAAGCAGATTTCCTCATATCTTATCTGGCACAATATTAAATGTTCCTAAATTCCTAGGATGCGTTTTGGAGCAAGATGGGGACTTTGTTATGCCTGAGCAATTCAAAGTAAATAATTGGAGTGTCTAAGACTTAATAAACTAAAATACATTGTAGACTATAAATAAACAGTTATCACAGTGAAATGTTTTTGATTTGTATGTTCATTTGATTTTGTGAATGCAGCTAATGGCATAAGTGGTTACATGTTATCAGGTTTACGAAGTGGTGTTGATCGTTTTAATTCCATGAATATAATTGATTGGCCATAGATTTTAACCTCAAGTCATGTTGAAAATACTTCACGTTCCTTCCATTAAAGTTATCTCCAGAAAAAAAATATATAGCCGATTTTTCTAAGTACGTCTTTTATTTTTTATTTACATAATTCTACTAGATCATACCTACACCAAAAGAAAAGTACAAAATAATACTGCTCATTCAACAATAATGACCAAAATCAACAAAAAAATACATTTGTGATGTTGCAGCTTAAATGGTTAATAATATTATGCAACATCGTAACGAAACTGAACAAAATTTGTTATTATGATGTATTCATTTGTACGATTTTACAAGCACTTACCTAAAGATAAATAACAGTATAACATGTTATATCAAATTCAAATAAAAAGTAGCGCCTGTCAAGATTTGTACCGCAAAGATATTTCAAAAGTAAGTTTTAAAATATCTTAGCGGTAAAAATCTTAGTTAATAATTTTAGTAGTTAAAAGTTATAAATTTATTACGTGTGCTTAAAAATTTTGTCAGGTTTAATTTTTTAGTTAAAAAGTCTTTAATGATTAACATTTTTTTATTGATCTATTTTGATTAATATTGATTTTGATAACATTGTAACCAAAGTCCTTTTAATGATCAAGATTGTAGGGGATTGTAGGTCATTGTACCTAACTCACTGTTATCAAACATTTGTTTATGGTTACGTCATTATTTGACGTACGTACGCAGTGAAACCTAAATAGGTAGGCAAAATTAATTTTGGTACCTATTACATGATCACTGTAGTAACGGGACCTGGAGAATAGCACTACGGTATTCTTCCTGTCGTAAGCGTAAAAGTGGGAGCTGAAAAAAAAACATGAAACTTTGGTGCTACCCCGAATATTTCTCTTATGGTCAGAAAGCAGTATTTTATTATAAATTACATGCCTACTTACATTGTGGTCCTTGCTAACAAGAATGATATAAAAGTGGTCCCCGACTAAAAAAAAATTGGAAACTGCTATGGTTAATCTGGCCCTGACCTATGCTCTTTTGTGGACGCGTAAATACTTATAGCTCAGCGTCAACAAAACTCATAAATGTCCTTTCCATGTAACGATATCAAATACGCTATGTACCTATAACTCACTCATGGCATCAACTAGTTAAACTATAATAACAAATTAACTATATACTCTGAAAAACTTTAAGCCACTATCGCAATAATTCAAAGTTTATTTAAAAATGAAAATTAATTTTGGAATCTGGTACCGAAGACAAGCCGACAGCTCTCGAATAAACACGATCGCATTTATTTTATCCAGGGAAATTTCCCGTACAACTACTGCTAATGGTTCCAGTTCAATTGGTTATCCATTGTAACATAATAAATGATAATTTTAAATGCATTTTGGTATCTGGGCGGTTGAGAATATACGTATCTTTGTCCAGATCTATTTCTGTATTATAACATCAGTAATTTTCCTGCTGTGTTCTGGTTTAAAGGGTGTGGTGACGAAGACATACTCTACCGAAGCGTTCCAACTTTGTCCTCAGGAGTACCAAGGCATTTGTGGTTGATTTAGGAAAGAACTTCGATCCTATCTTGGCTTGATTAAATATGGGCGACAGTGAACACTTAGCATCAGGCGGATAACATGCTCGTTTATTACCTTTCAGTTATAAACAAAAAAACTATACAATACAATACTAGCAAATAGTCTTTATTTATGTACAAGTACACCAGGTTGATAATTACATACAAAATTAGGGTCTCCAGCAAGGTATACGAAAGGCGGCTTTATCGCTAAAGCAGCGATCTCTTCCAGGCAACCTTTGGGTAGATAATAGAAACATAAAAAGAAAGAAAGAGGGAGGGGGTGTACAATAATTTATTATATGAACTAATACGAGTGACAATAATGAAGTAATACTTACACTAAAAGAAAAATTTAGTGACTACTTAGTTCAAGAAAATGCTCTTTTACCTTGTTTTTATAAAACGCTTTTTATTAAACAATTTCTCTATTAAAAATAATATCAGGTCATCCTCACAAGCACATACTTAATGACATCACATTCAGACATCCGCTCCACATATTATGTGGGCGATGGCAACTTTTGCATAATGCACTTACGCAAATTGTATCTCGTATGCTTGCATTCTTGCATAACACCTGCGAGCCGAGATTGCACACTAAAGATCAACATGTGACATCTGGTCCGCTAAAATAAACCTCAATTTGTATATTTCCGTTTATACGAAACTTGCCTTAACGAAAGTATTAAGTAGTAAATTTGTTCGCACATCACTGGTACATTTTTGTTACCACATTACCTTATAGTTTTTTTGCATAACATTATTGAAGTTATACAGATGACGCAGTGGAGTATTATGATACTATTATGGTATGCCATCACCGACAAGATTCCATATAAAGATAATTTTGTTGAGGTTGATGACATGGCTCAGAAGAGCTTTCAATAAAGTTTGCGAAGATAAATGAGTGCAATTAAATTTTGAACCTGGTTCCGTCCATGAGCACATAAGCAAGCAAAAACTATCTACACAACCACCTACAGAATAAATCATCAAAATTCATTAAAAAATATAAATTCAAAATATTGTTCATTTTCCCCATATATTTTGCATAAGGGCCATACGTTTTAGGGTTTCTTGTAACTAACATAGTTGTGAAAGAACTGGTGCTCTAGCTAAGCCGAAACCGACATTATGGTACACCAGGATTCCTTTCAAGTAATTAACATTAATAATCGTTGTTTATTGTCAAACGTGTGTGCACGTGTACACACACCTGAAATGAAATGTCCACATCATCAAATGTATTTCAACATTAAGTAGGTAAAACACTTCGTAAAATGATAATTAACCGAGTTTCTAACTTAAAACATTGTCATTAATCATGAGTTAAAGCAGGAAACTTTTAGGCGCATCATGACTGTTGCGAAGGTACATAAATTAAAATTATTAATCTTCGCGAGAGAGCAAGCTTCATGACACTTTTTCCTGCCTCAAACCGTACCGCCAATCATTTCTTGCGTAAATAATTGTACAGATACAAGAATATTGTCGCTTTATCACTTAAGATGTAATTTACGTGCTAATTACTTAAAGTTTAATTACTTTTATATGTTCATTTTCTTAGTTTATAATTAATATTGTGTCAAATTATTTCCGGATATCGCATTTTTAACATTAAAGTTCATTAAATTACGGCTGAATGTAT
>DWGW01001603.1:0-11011 GCA_018247775.1 Udranomia orcinus
TTTTTTTTCTGATCATACCTCTGCGATCCAGCGCTCCAAGCGTAGCCCGCGATAAGAAAGCTATGCTTCCAAAAATGAACAAAAGTTCTGCACTTCCCTGTTCCTCCTAAATTCACCTATTTTTAATTCTAATTACATTTTAATGTTCCTTTATTATAATTCTAATAATCTCATTTAGAAGGAATTTATGAATTTCCATGTTCGTAAGAGATCTCTGTACTACCGAATAAAGAAACAATTCTTAACTTTTTATATAATTAAAGTTTAAATTAGTAGATATAGACTACAAGTATAAATGTAATAAAAATGATTGTCATGTAAGCTACACTTCTATACCTAATATACAGCCGAAAAGTTACGAACCGCGCACTTAATCCACTTTCACTGCACACAAAACAAATCTACCCTCCGTTTACGATAAACCGACGCTGCGGTGTGCAGTCGTCGCTACCATTAATATCGCGTAATCCTCTGTATCTGACGCAGGAATCAAGCAATACCTTATAAAAGCAGCTCTAGTAGGTATTGACCCTTAGCTTGCAATTTTTTTTCTTGAGATCGAACCAATACAGTACAAATGTTGCAAAATGTATCTCGTAAAATGAACATACCCTTAAACATGATACACTTATACATATACATCACTGCGATCTACAAAATGAATGTCATACATATAGAAAGGAAATTTATATTTAATAATAATTTCCATAATGTGTTGAGGATATTGATCTGATGAAGATTTTATAAATATTTCACCAAATATTTAAATGCTTTGTATAGTTCGTTGTCGATCATTACTGCCTTAACTTTAAAACAGTAAACAACCCTTTCTTTTTTTTAAATAAATTACTAGCATGTCAAAACATGCTAGTAATCTTGTTAACCCTTCCAGCTAAACTCGAAGGCTTGTGTTATAAGTGGGTTCACGTCGATAGTGCAATGGGGGAGTGAGGATCGAACCTACGACCTCACGATTGTCAGTCCGTCACACTACCCATTGGGCTATTGTCGCTTTCTGTTTTATTAATCTCATATTTATCTGAATACATTAGCGTTATACATTAGCTTCACTTATCACATTCTAATGTGTTTAGGATCATATTGTTCGAATAAAAAAAAATTGTGCAGTTGCCAATTTCACTAAACTTAGAGCTCTGTTTTTTCAACACATAATATAGAGTACAATGCATACGATAATCTCGCAGCCGATGCTTCAATTAGGACTTCCTTATAAGACTCGGGATTTGTAAAGGAAAACTTGGGAACAAACAGAAGTTTCTTGGACCGCCGCATTGGACGCAGCTTCCTCCATTGTTGTTCATATTTCCAAAGTTGCTAGTGGTATATTTGGCTACAGGAATGGCATATTTTGAACTGAGAATTACAATACGAAACAGTTTCTTAAGACTTGTATACAGATGTTTTGTCGCCAAATTAAACCATCACAAATGCGACTCAATGTAAGCCAAAGTAAGTATGTAAGTTATATACAAATTTGGAAAACCGTGACAATTTAATTTGACAAGCTAATAATAACAAGGTACTAGGTAAAAGGCTACTCAAATTCTCCTCTAAAGCAACGAAGCGTAATAGCACTCAATTGAACACGCATACAAATTTGCATTAATTCAACGAACTATTAATTAAATTAGTCGAATCCTCAAAGCCGGTAAACCCGTAAAATAAGCACACTCCACATTTGTATCGCAAATAATAAATAATATTCGCATAAATACCAAAAACCCTTGTTAATTATTACTACCGAAATACAACACTAATACCTACAATGTTGATCTCGTTGCCAAAACGCCGAAAATTGAGTGGAATAAATGTTTCGAATGTGAATTAGGGGCGTAATTACAACGGCTACAAATTAAGCTTCGGCAAGTGGTTAATACGGTGTCAGATAAAGAGGATTACGTGATATTAATGGCGCCGATGACTGTGCCTACAATATCGGAGAAGAATATCGATTGGTTTTAGAATATCTCAACTTGAAAAGTTTAAGGGCCGATATGGGAGATCATGTGCAACTCATGATTATTTTTACAAATTAAAAGAGTGTCTACTAAAGGTTGTCTCGTATTTATCACGACATATCACATTATGGTTAGATATAATCGAAAAATGTATCAAAACAGACCTTATGCATTTAAAAATAATTAAAAACGAATAGAAATACAAAACTATAATATGTTGTGTCGAAAAGTGAATTCGGTTCAATTTAGATATTGACCCTTATGTTTCTCAGGTTGTGATATGTATTTGTACACTAATTTATTGAAATCCGTCTACAGTTACAGTTACAGAAACACTTAAAATAAATTATACATAGTAATTTCATCGTCGGTTCTTTCAAGTAACAGAAACAATTATCTTATTCAAAAGTAATTTAGTATTTTAGCTACCGGAACTTTTTTAATTTAAATAACTGTACATAATACAATAGTGTCTTATTTTCATGTCTTTGTATAACATTTATTCGTACTTTGCATTTATGCAAATGAAATTTTCACTTCATAATGAATGTTATTTGATACAGTTTTTCATTGTTAACTTCTTGTCCCACAAATCTGAATATACAACATTATAATTCTATCTATATATAAATCTTAATATTTGTTTGTATGTAACTTTTTATTTGAAGCCGTGATCCACATACATAACGTGGGTAGGATAACCATTTCGAAAAAAAATACTTCGGTAAAAAGGGCTAAGATGTGAAAATAACTTAATTTACGCAAGTGCGCGGTGTAAGTACCAATTTGCATTCATACATTAACAGATTCATACAATTTTAACAGCTCACTGCTACTCATAAACTTAGATAGCACTATGGTTTTTTAATTTTTAAAACCAATAGGCGTAGAACGCTATTTCGCATGTACCTGTGCCGACATTATATAAGTAAGAGACATAGTTGTAAGAATTCAGTATTATACACATCAGCCAAATAAATACTGATAAAATCTCCTAATACAATAGAAATATAATATTTAATCATTATATTATTTCATCTGTTATTTAAAAAAAAGACGTTTTTTTCATTTCCTAACTATTCAGCCACAAAAAAAATGCGTTTTTTTTCATTTCCCGAAAAGTCACAAAAAAAATTAGACTTTTTTTTCGTTTCCTATAAAGTTACAAAAAAATAAAACGTAGATATCTTTCGTTTCTTATAAAGTTGTGATTTTAAAGATAAGAGATTGGCACTTCCGAGATAACCTAGGCGACGTCACTGGAGCTTCAGCCGTTTTGTAGAGCGATACGTCGCTAGTTACTCGAGCGTGTCGTTTGTATCGCATAAAGCTTGCGCGTGCGCAGTGAACTCGGCACGCACGCGCGTGTTTTACTTCATATTACTTGTATCTACCGCAATAAGTTAGATGATGCCAGGCTCAGTTATTTCAGCCTCTTCGTATAGCTATTAGGCATTATTAATTACAATAGATGTATAAAACATATATTCATATAATAGTATATAGAACGACAGACACCGATTTTTTTTAAATGGCAAATTTAATTAGCGGTATTGACTACATTAAAGCTGTCTGTGTTATTTTAGTAGTTACAGTGAGTTAACCAAAAGAACGATTAACTTAACGAAAGCACAAGTAGATTTGAAGTAATTTAATTTTTTTTTCAACTCATGTTTGTGTCATAAAGATTACAAATAGTCTAGTGGTAAATAATTTTTTTCTGTAATTGTTTGAGTTAAAGGTAAACAAACACTAAATGTAAAGTGATGCTTATTGCAATACATCAATGAAAACCGCATTCAAAGTGGATCAGCCGTTTCTTTTTTTGAGCTCTATTCTTTAATAAATACCCCAATTACTTACTATGATACTATATATAATTTGCTATAATTAATGACAGAAGTAGAGAATTTTTTAAATTAAATTATTATTAACTTATACATTTTCTATATATAAACTGAATATCCTCCAACTAAAACCTTCCGAAAATCAAAGATTCAATGTTACTTTCGTACTTCTACGTATTTTTTAATCTTCCCACCAACAGAACGTGATCGTGAATTACCAACATCAATTCCTATTTCCAACAATCGGTTTATTATTGCATTAGTTGGATAAATAATTGCATTACAAGTGCAATGTACTGCGGTGTTCGCTTGAGCACTTCATGGTAATGCTCTCTTCACGCTCTGCCCATCTGGGTGCAATCAAGGGTTATAATCTGAACATTAGATTGATAAGATAACGAACTTATAGTCGCTTGTAACAGCTTTACGACTCCAGAGCTCAGTCAAGCGGGGCCGTTAATTGAATTTGTTTTTGTATCTGTTTTTAGTTGCGCGTGTCAAAAAATTTGTTGTCTATGAACACAAGCGATGGCGCTCTATTAATTCTACTTAATTTATTTTTATTTAGGAGAAATAAGCCCTGACCTGAATGAAATTTGCATGAGATCTATGTTAGTAAGATATGAATAAACTGCTATATGGCATAAAAATAGTAAAATATGTAAGTTGATGATCGTCTTATCTTGTAAACAGAGTCTGCATGATCAGAAAACTTTCAACTACGTTACTGATAGTCACTACGTCACTTGTTTGAAGAGCCTACAAGTCGTATATATTCTTTCTACTAAATGTACCATTCCATCCGTTCAAGTAAAACTTTTCGCTGTTACCATTCTATACGTACACACAACACAACAATATTAATAACGAAAGTCCATTGAAAAATAGAAACATTTACAGTTAGACGTTCTGATATAAACAGAATATTAGTTGGTATGTGCATATTCATGTATTTTAATGATTACGTTTGTTATTTCATACCATTCGTATCGGTAACCATACAAGGAGGTTAGCGGAACGTAAATAGATCGGCATTTAACTGTGAAAACTTGATTGTTTGCATGATACATTTTTGAGAAATACCTATCCATGTAAGCGGGATGAATTGTAGATTAACGATACTGCGATAGTTAATTACATTACGAGTACCATATCGATGTACCGGAAGTTATTTTAGATTGTTAATTATTTTGCAAAAAGATTGTTAAATATTAATTGCGATTATTAAAATTCACAACGAGGTTTTGGTTGGTCTGAAAGGATAGAAGATCTATCTATCTTTTTCTACTTTATTGCGGATGGCAAAGATACCAAATGTTAATAATGTAAAGAACGAATGAAAGTATTAAAAAAATTATAAGTCCACTAGTGCCTACTATATAAGTCGAAACAAGAAAGCTTTAATACTACGAATATTTATATACAATATCTTCTTCTTAGAGCGAGTTAAAATGTAATTTAATGGGTCGATCATACGACAGATTTTCCAGGATTTCTTATGTGCAATACTTGTGTGATTTTTGTGTAACAAATGATTGTAGTTACTGCGTATTAGGCACCCAATTTTTGGACCAACAAAAAACTAAATCCGAACGCGAATCTACAAAAATGACTGCTTTGGTTGATAAAAAGTAATCTAATTTTTATATTAGCATCTGTCGCAGAGATGTGGATGAATTTTTTATAAAAATTTTGTGCTCACCATTCGGATCTTCCAACCGTGAAATTTAATATTGTGAATGGTTTCGATCACGTTTTAACAATGGCCGAGCGGGTCATTGCGTCAATAAATTTTACGGTGGAAGGCTTTTACTTTAATGGTGATTGTCACACATTTATACATTAATTTGATTATGTAGAGCAAACATTATACATTTTCAAATCTGTTTTAAACGTAGAGAGGTATGGTTATCATTATGTAGCATCAACATAAACATTATCTTATGTTAATACAAATTTTAATGCCTTACGAAATTCGATCCCACTATCTCATAATCGTTAGTTTCATTATTAAACCACCTTTACTTATTTATATTAAAAAATAAATCTTACAAGTTTATAAACTAAAAAGTATATCTTTTTTTAAATTGCTTTTATTGTGGTAGGAACTATGCTAAAACAATAATACACAGTACATTTCAACTCGATACAACTCGATGTTATGATCATATAACAGAATTTCAAGAGCGTATCGTTAGTTATATAATAATTTTATCAATAGAATATATCAAATATATCAAACAAAAACATACCACGAGAAGAAGCACGAGAGCGCAGTCGGCGGCGCTCGTCATGCTTGCGGTATGCCACACTCGAGCGCGGAGCCAACCGTTAATGCTATCTGCCCCGATTACCTTACTGATGCTACCACAAAAAACAAACTAGAGCTTGCAGTGATTTCCTAAATTTGTACAAACAAAACCACAATAACTTTCTTTTAAATATTATAATAAAACCACTCGTAATAAAGCCACTGCGTTAAAAAGTTCGCCGGAAAACAAAGTCGGAACTCGCAATCCGCGCGTTCAAGCTTTCCCGCGTGTGCTACAAGACGAGTAGCGAGGGTTCGGTGGTTCGCGTGGTGCGCCTGCGACGACCTGAGACTGCACTGCGCGGTGGCTCACCGGCTCAGCCGCTCGCCGGCTAACAGTTAGCCACCGCCGGGGAGGATCCCACCTGCCGATGCTAGGCCGTGGCCGGTACCCTACCGTTCTCACGGCGCTCGTCGATGCGCCATACAATTCGGCAATCTGGTGATCTACATTGATGATTGGCGCCGGATTAGGGGGAATTAGGTTTCATTGGCCGCTGACGCGTTGGCCGCCGTGACATTCGCGTGGAGAAATCGCCGTACTGCTGATTGAGTGACAGCATTGCGGAGTCGACCCGGTCGATGCTATGTTCGGCGCGCAATCTGACCAGCGCGATCGGAAAGACTGCAGACGGTGATCGGACGATAAGATTAATAATACTTGGCATTAATTCCGAGCGCATTGAAACTATTCAATTGATTTATAATTATACTGTAGAAAGTCAATCTGTTCAAAGATAAGTTTTGATAACCCTCTAATTTATTTACATTGTGTGAGGCATCACTTTTTGTATTTCCTGAAGAACAAGTCCAGTTAGTAGATTGACGAGCTATGACTGTAAAGAGGTGCCTAGGAATTTGCTATCTTATGGTACCGGTCTCTCAACTCAACTATTGACAGGGAATTTATTAAACACGCAGTGTTTGCACTGATGTGTTCCGGTAGGTATAGTAACAAATACTGTCGAAGCGATTATATCACATATTATTTGATGGCCTACTGATGTTGACCTTAAATGTATTGTTACTCCTAATATAGAGATGAGGGCGCGTCGTACGTACATCAGTCTCCAAATCTCATTACAGTTCTGTGTCCTATGTGTGCACATGCCAAAAACAACTAGCCTTTAACAATGGTTATCATCTCAAGAGAGTTTTGTGGAAACAATTGGTAACAGCTGGAAGCAACGATCCACATCGGTGAACGCATTCGTCACGCCCTTACAAATTTGGTAATGATGTCAAAATTTTATATAATATTATCTTTTCATAGAGGTGACAATGTACAGCGTATTTAAAGTAAGTAAGTATAATTAGAAAACTTAGGACACCGAATTTAATAAACTGGTGTCTAAAATTAAATGAAACGTAAAGACAATGAAAGATAAATATTTAAGTGTTTGATTATATAACCGGTTGTCCTAAACTTACTCATATAAACATCGTAAAGTAAAAATACCTATTGCATTTCCCAGCCTTTTTTTTGCTACACCTCTCTTTGATTTAAAAAAATATTCTCATGTTTTATTAATACAATATGATGAAAATTACTCTAAAGTAACTATACAATTAAACTTTGATTTATATTGTGTAAATTGGACAACATAACGATGTGTCGTTAGCAAGTCGGAATAAAACTCTGTCATTGTACTGTATAAAGCAAGCCAAGTCGTGGGCAAAAGCTAGTATGTTAATATATCTATACTAAAAAGTCGTTACTAGTTCCAGTTACATATCCGCTAACATGTAATCACTTTTAACAATGTCGATATGCTTAATAAGTGTTTTAACTACTAATTAAATGCTAGATTCAGTCTGTAAAAAGCTGAGAGCTTTTTAACGTACTTTCAAGTAACGTAGTTTCAAGTCATACGCCCAGATTGAAATTTCGTGAACTACTTTCCAACAAGATAGAATTCGTTCAACCAAACCGAATACATATGCATATGACAAATACTTTCATCTGCGGCAACGAATACCTTCATTTCTTTTTTTACGACTTACTAAATGTGCGACCGACCGAAAGTTTGCACTCGGAAAGGAATATTTAAGAAAAATCATTTATATTAGTTGCTTAAAAAGGTTGAAAAGAGAAATAAATGTTGTCTGTCAGTATACTTTATTGGACAGAATTCTTTAGCTCTGATTCGGAGCTCATTTTTATCTTTATATACAACCAAAAGAGGAAGCTATGCAAAAAATTTTACAAACTGTAAATGCACTATGCATTTTAAGGTCGATATTTGAATGTCACTGACAAATATCACCGTTATGTAGTACCTAATTTTCGTAATTCTAGGAATCGCCTTAGACTTCTATAGTCTAAGCCGATTTTGTTATTAAAAACCCAATTCTATTAGGTTGGTACTCAACGCTTTGAGTCCTGTAAATCATCGCGTTTCAAAAATAGAAATGTGACTTAACTTGGTTGCATACGATCATTATGCATAATAATATTAAATAAATATTAATTATCACCAAGTCAGTCCTCGTGCATCAATCAACCAGCACTCGGCTACCATGGTAGGCTAATTCTTCAAACTTCTAAAGAAGGGCAATAGTTTGTTTATTTTTTCTTAATTTCATACAAAAAGCGGCTCGTGGTTGGTGGCTAAATCCCATAAAAGGTTCAGAGCTTTTTGCCGCCCTGAATTTGCGCCATTGTTGAACTAACTCGTAGAGTTTTTCTGTACATTTGTTACATTGCGTCTACTTCTTACCTTAAATTCCTTCACTACGAATTACGATAATGTTTTGCCGGATTTTTTTGTTGTCTTTCTTTTCACACAAGTAGGTACTCTTTACCCTTTTAAGGTGAATGTGATAGCAAAAACATTTTTATCATTTGAGGTAAAATTGGAGGTTGGCATGATCTCATTTAGAATATATTCATATACGTTTATAATTCTTATAATATTATTCGCAATTTTCCCTGAGCAACCTGCGAAAATGTTGGTGTGGAACACAAAACTTTATAAGCATTACGTTCTGGAGAACTATTGCTTATGCGAACATTTAAAAGATATTTATTACGTCTAGCATTTCGTTTTTGTAATGCGAACTTTGTTATTAGAAAGTTTACGTAACTATATTTTCTAGTATTTTTGATGATTTGGACCAACCTAATCAGTAATCATTCAAAAAATGCCGATTTCTATAAGATAATATATGTAGGTACGTCATTCATTACTCAAGTGAAAAAATGAAATACACATGAATCGCAGGCTCACTAGTGCGAACCTTAAAGAGAATGCAACTGCATGCATTAAACTCATGAATGCGTCCTCAAGAAAAAACCGTTGGACAACTCCGGACTGAAATGAAGTCGTGAAGTGATCTGGAGCTGCGTGTGAAGAATGTCACAATTTGTTATATTGCAACGCTATTGAATGTATGAAAGGAGACGTCGCTCGGCATGTGCGTGCCATCATCGACTTTTTGCTCCCATTACCTACCGACGAAGCGCGAATCAAATCATATGATTGATGATACGAAGCCTTCCGCGTGCTCGCGTGACACTCACATGGCGTGGCGCGTGCTGTGTGCTCCGAAATCGATATAAACAGTAAACTGTGAACCCGTTACACAATCGCTGCACGTATTATCGCTTCGGAAACAGTAAACCATAGGAGTAGTGCGTATCTACTAATGTGTACCGCTGTCCGCTGATGTTGTGCCATTATTTTGCACCGATTCTTAACTTTTTAGATAATTGAAATCACTATGCCCGTTGTTACTAACCTGTCTTACAGCAATCAGGTAATCGTTTGAAGGGTGTGGTATGATGGTATGATTAAGATATTTCACGCGCTGCATATCGATTGATTCATTGATCAACAACAAAGTGATATAAACGATGGGTTTTCCACTAAAATGTCCACATATACAGATCAGTCAAGAATAGCAACGCACATTGTTATAAGCTTCAGGTAGAAGTAGTAGAAGTACCGTTCTATTCAGAGGTCATAGAAACAGTTTAATAAAAACATAAAATTCTTTGAGGCATTTAAAAACTATAATTGTGAAAAGTAAGCCATTATGGTAATAACGGTTAATGCACCATAAAAATCTAAAATCATGTGGTCTTAATTATGTACACTTAGCTACTACAAAAATGTACGTAGTTATTATGCGTTTAAATAGGTAGTTTATAACGTGTTTATGGCATTTATATGTGTGTCAGTGTCATTAGCGAAACGAACTGCTGGCCCGCGCTTGACCACAGGTCGTGATCTTTACGAGCTCAATCGGATAAATACCCTAGTAGCCGCATTTCAAGTTCCGGATACAATCAGTCAGCCTGTTGCATTTCTGATATTAAGGTACCTACGTGTTTGTACTGTATATCAGTACCTAAGTCCTGTTGTTTTAATACCAATGTGAAATCGATTTTCTTACAAATAGTATCTTGTAAACCGCGAAGACTGTTTGGTTAACGAAGCGTTCACACGGCCATCTACCACGGATCAGCGCGTCTTATTTGGGCCGGGCTAATCGAAATTTCAAACTCTAAGGAATTAGGACAAAACCAGAGACCAGAACAATTGGACAAGTAGTACAGCGAAAATTTGAATAATGATGATCTAGCGGAATGTTTTGTTCCTCAACGCTACGGTGGCTGCGCTTGAGCTTTGACGTTCTTAAGCTATTGTGTAATCGAGAAATGCACGTCTAACTTGAACTAAGTAGTCACTAAATTCTTCTTTTAGTGTAAGTAATATATAACATAATTATTATCAGTCGTATTAGTTCATATAATAAATTATTGTACACCCCATCCCTATTTCTTATGTTTCTATTCTCTGCCCAAAGGTTGCCTGGAAGAGATCGCTGCTTTAGCGATAAGGCCGCCTTTTGTACACAATGCTGGAGAC
>DWGW01001604.1:0-11011 GCA_018247775.1 Udranomia orcinus
GCCGATATATATTTCTACTACACATTACACCTAGTTTCACTCCTAAGTTCTCTAGGATAATCATGTGAACACTACAATATATATAAGATTTATATTTAATACATAAACGTTGTTGTTCATAAAATACGAATACAAACCCAACCAAACTTTTGGCTAAATAAAAATTATGCCTAATTATAAAATTTGTTTAAAGAACTCTTCAAAGTAACATTCAAGCGCGACTTCTACAAGCTATTAAAAATAATAAGTAAATTATAACATTGGCGAGCAAATATTTTAATTAACCTAATTTATGTTGTGAAAATATTGCCTTGAAAAAAATGGTGACCTAAATATATTTCACCGACAACCTCAAATATCGTTACCCTTACCTACATTTGCAAATATACTTTGTTGTGTATGTATCAAAGAAAGTTTTTCACATTAATCTCTAAGAATACTATTCAGCGTTCGTAAAACTACCAATAAATATATCCAGTGGTGGGCGGCAGACAGATCACTTCACTTATCTCGTCGATTCCGCGGCGGCAAAAAGATCCACTCCTCCAAATGACCCCTAATGTTACGTATTTGTCTTCGGAAATGTAATAGGCGGTACTTGTACATACACAATGTGCGGTCTATATTAACACAAATATACAATAATACTAATCAATCAAGTAAATCTTAGATTAAAATAATTAGTGACTTGTTTTCAGTCACGAATTTCAAATTGTTCTATGAGAATACTTGTCATAATTTTAAGCTATAACTATAACTCCGAAAAGAACGAAGCGACCGACCGCAGAGCAAGTTATGCCTTTAAAAAGAGACGTAGAAGCAGTTTAGTTATACTTTTTACTCGTAAATGGCGGTGATCTCGTAAAATGTAGTAATATGTAGTCTAGTGATGAAAAACCTGAGGCCTGACCGTGGGGGCAGACAAATGACAGCGCATTAAGATCCTAGATCTGTCTACTACAGTAACAGCCAATCTGTTAAATGGCCAAGTACTGAACTTTTTATATTATGTTTGGTTTATTGGATATGCAATATACATATATTATACTCCTTTATTGTACTGATTTAAAGAGATTTAAATAGCGATGAAATATTGTTCGTAGTATGTAGAATATAGTAGCGGTTGTTGAGAAAGATCCACAACATTTTATTTGTAGCCTTCTGTTGACGTCTTCAGTTAAAGAATGATAATTTCTATACGTACCATGCCTACTAAGAACATTGATTTAATTTCCTACTTCAATCCCTTAGGGTAGAATTTCCAATAATCCTTCCTCACTTTGTGTTCACGTTACAACCTTTCGCCCCTGCGATCTACGATCTATGATCTACTACGACCCTCCTGGCTCACTTTCTTGTCTAGCTTTAATAGTTTTATAAGTTTTGTTATGAACTGTCTGTTATGTAAAAACAAGAATTAATAAGCATGAGGACTACCAACTGGAGTGAAAAAAATATAAACATAAGAATAATATTATTGTGCTGTACAAAATCACGAGTCTATGAGTTGGTTCTTATATCAATAAATAGATGGCGTAGTTGTACTGCACGGTCTTTTCTGACAAACAAAATTGCACTTTATTTGTATAGACTACTATTAATTACGTGTCACGTCACATGCATCATTGACGTCATTAATTCGTAAGTTTTTCTCTTGTCAAACGTCGATATAAAAGTTTTCACTTCAAAAACATTATCTAACCCAGTTCAGATATATATGCTTATACAATTTCAATCAGCTCGGAGCGAAGTCATCCTGTACCAATTTATTTTCTGTCGTGATTCGTAATACATTTTAATTCAGCGCGTGGAAATGTACAAAAAGATGTTTTTTAATATTTGTTCAACCTTTTCATACAGATTGTCTGCGTTATTAGGTTTTCGTTTTCATTTCTGCTTATTACCTATTGGCTATATTAACGTAATGTCATATATATGAAATATTTAAACCATATGGTTTTATTTTTGTAGAAGGGTATATAGTAAAGTAACGCTCTCTGTAGTAGCGGCGACATATGAGATGACAGATGTTAAATATATACAACGTAAAATAATTATAAAGATAAAAATATGTTGAGTTTTGTTTGTCGGACTTTCATAATTAGAAAAAAACTTGCATAATATTTTGTTGTTATTACTATGGAATCACTAAACACATAAAATAAAACTAACTTTATCAATTACTTAGCAAAGTATAAGTACTTCCATAATGTTGGTACTTCCACTAAACAAAAAAGTAACTACATATTAATATTAAGTTTCGATATTTCCCTCACGTACATAATTCTGTTGTTGGACACTTTCGGATATCTTTCATTGCTTTCTATCATACTTTCCTAATAAAACTTTTGTATCTCCGCTTTACCATCGTATTTTGTTACAACAGAACAGCGGCTGTTACGCGAAATTTCCTGGAATCAAGTGTCATGTCAACTAAATTTTTTTAGAAGAATGAGCACGAGAACACGTCTTATAGAATCGAACTTTGTTATATATAAAACATATTTAATTGCACAGTAAACAATAATAATTTATTTGCATTGGAACATAACAGTAATGTAATGTTGCATTTATTTTATTTATTAGAATTAGTGTTAGCATAATACATGCATCTACGAGTACATAGTCACTGTGTTGTGACTAACTACACTCTTCCAGTTATCTTACCTAATTCTAGGCATTAAGTTTTATAAATTATTATAGTAAACATAAAACAAAATATTCGATTACTGAAAAAGATTTTTTTTATAAAATTGAGGTAGCAAACGAGCACCGTCACAAAGCACAACAGTCCACCTGATGGCAAGTGCTCACAGTCCAACGTGGACATCTGTAATCAACCCAAGACTTCTCTCTCTCGTTCTCGTTCTTTTTTAGATCGACCACAGATGCGTTGCTACCCCCGATTACTAAGTTGAAACGCCTCGATTAAGTATGTCTCCTTTACCACACCCTTCAAACCAGAACACAGCAGTGAGTACAGGTTTCATAAGGCAGAAATAGTGTGGCGGCGATGCCTCCAGAGCCGAACTATAAAAGGTTCTTCATTACTCCAGCTTACTTATTACCATCTGATATTGAAGCAAGTGTAAAAAAACCAACATCTGTCTATTAGTATAGTTCTTAATTACATTCAGTATTGGGCGTGATCCAATTAACTCAAATTAACCTCAATTTCCTATGACAGCTCCGACAAACACTACTTCATTACAAACGGGGTGTCGTTTAATTAATTTGGAACCTGCCATTTTCTACGACTCGTGCCGAAACAAAGACTAATTACAACGAACAAAGGTGTCAATTACAGACGCAACGGCTGTACTAGCATCGCCAATACAATTTATGGCTTAATGACAAACACTATTTGCTCTAAGGAGTAGACAATACGTAGAAATGAACTTAGCACATCGTGGTATGAATATGTATGTTGTATACAAATGTGTGTTGAAATGAAAGGGAACGGGAACGGGAACGAAGACGGAAACGGGAACGGGAATACAGTGTAGTTACATTGTAATACTTTATTTATTAGTACAATAAGACGAGGAATAAATTATACAAATAATGAGTATGAAAATAACGTAGTTAAAACCATAAAAATATAAATTATATCATTTGTAGATCATAAATAGTTATGATTTAACCAACTTATTTACGATTCAAGATTCAGAAAATCAATATTCGTATATGATAAGGAATATTATAGTTAGTATTATATGAATAAGCTAGACTTATTTAAGATCCGTAAAGCCTAAACACGTTATTTCTTTGTACATCTTAAAAGATTCTATCAAAAAGTGTAAATAAAATGTATGAAGGCATTACTTCTAACATTTATGAAGTCCGCGATGGATAACTTCTATCCTCCCCGACCTTTATTATTAAATTACGATTCAATAGAAGCCAGCCCACCTATTCGCGTAAATTCTAGTTTCTGTTCTGCCGCGAAACAGACAATCTGATGATAGGAACGACATTGAACATTAGCACCAGAATGATGTATTAGGGTTGATTTTCAGAAGAAAACTACTCTACTCGTATGTGTAAACTATTTCCATACCCTCCATTTACATCGGTTCAGCTCAGCAGTTCAGGGATACACATATGTAATTACTTTCGCATTTATAATATTCATAGGTGTAGTAAGTATAGTATGGATACTATGTATTGATTTTCTGAAATAATATATAAGTATTTTTTATATGCTTGCACATACTATAAAATGACTGTAACCCTATACTTGAGTACTCTAGTTATGGAAAGAAAGCCTCTCCAAAAACTATAGATATGGGATGCTCTAATATTTCTTCAAGAATTTACGAAGGCTGTATCGAACATTTAATTGATATTCTTAGTTTCCATACACATGAATTTATTAGTATAATATATGTGGGACGTAGCCAAAGAAAATAGTAAATTTTACTACAAATCTTTCACAATTTTTTTTTCAATAAATTTAATATAATTACTCTTCGCCCTTCGTCCTTTAAAACACGCTCTGATCTTTTCACTCTGCGCGCGAAAAGAATTATAACTTTCAAATTGATTCCACCTGTACCCTAATAAACGGCCGCATTAACTTCAACAACTTTCGGAAAAACAAGCAGGTCTTTACAAAATGTGATTAAACAGCGGCGAAAGTTGGCAAAATTGCTTCATTCGCTTTCAAGACTCCATAGAATCCTTTTAGAAGTTTTAGTAATTAATTATTCCACGTATTTCGCGGGCCGCTAACGAAAGCTCGCAAAATTTTGTTCTAATGTAGGTGTAGGTACCTAACATGATTATTTTAAGTACTTTTCTATGTTCATTTAAAAATCTCGACCCGAGAAACACAAGGGCCGAAGTATTAAGTGTTGAGTTTAAATATTGGCCCTTATGCTTTTCAGAGCGGGAAATATTTATTGTAGCAATCAGCAAATTATTTCTTTAGCATATCTCTTAGACCTTAGTTTAACAATTAAATAGTAGTCAACAGATATAAAAAACAGAGAATTCCTATATACATTTTCACTCATTTTTTCATTAACTTAAATGGTTACATTTTCTGAATCGGAGAATGTCAATCTCTTTTGTTTGTGTATAACGCAATATTATCTACTCATTCGAGTCCGTCAACCGCCACATCATCAAATTATATTGCTTCATAACTTCACGTCTTGGTGTTACAAAAATTAAGCTTTAAAAATGTACGAACATCAATAAAAATGATAGTGGGCGCCGGGAATCCTGCACGTAATGCGACGCAATCTCGGAGGATCCCTCCCGAGATGGATCACCGGTGGAGGGATAGAGCATTCTTCTAAAGCAATATTAACCTTCGTTCATTCATTCATTCGTCAAAAGTAAAGTCTAGCTGTTATCTTAAAACGCGGTCCATGAATTAGCTATATCAGTGATGTGAAGTAAGTTTTATTTTTTGTGCTAATATATGTCATGTAATATCGACCACATTATTATTAGTTTGCAAGTGACCTTGCAGTCTACCTGATGGTGGTAAATAAATATACTCTTAGGAGACAATTAGTTGGACTTATTCTCGTATAAAAAATAAATCAATCTAAAGATTATGGCATGTAAAATCAAAGAGAGATAATTATAGAGCCGTCTACTATCAAATAGAAAAATAAAAAACAACACGATACCGATATAGCTACATCAATAAGTAGGTACAGAGGCTTCTGCGCGTACTCCACAGTAGCTCGTTGCACGAATATACGTCGTTCACTCACCCTCAAAGGCTTGATAACCACCTGAAAGGTACACACAAAATTAGTTGGCGTTCATAACATTCAACTCATTCATTCGATATACATATCACTTCACTCACTAAGCGTATAATAATAAGCCATTTTTATTATTGTGTGTGCTCGGATTCTGCCTTATAGTGATGAAATAATAAAGTCCCCTAATTAGTCCACAATACATTGGACCAAACATCCGGGAAGACCTACTCTAAAAGACCACACCTCTGTTTTATCAGTACTACCATCATAGCAATACGGCTAAATACCCGGTCTTAAGGAATATTAAAGCGTAGATAGAACAACTCAGTAATACTCAGTAATATAATACAATAATACTTTCGCAGAACACGTACCAAATGAGCTCAAAACTTTAACCATCACATCTCACGGCAATGTTTTAATTAAAATACCTTACTATGCATATTTCATTATAACGGCGCTGTAACTTAAACTTTCTATTAAATACACGAATACCGCGTCGGCTCCGCTCATTTCAGGGCCTTTCCTTTCTACGCATATCTCATTTACTACATACCATATCTGGGGCTCGTAGCTTCATCTTAATTTTGTACTATACACGGCCACAGATAATAGTTTACACCTCTAAATCATATTCAGTCATATCTTAAATCAGCAAGTATTTGTTAAGTATGACCTATTCATGAGCTATGAGCATATTCATGATCTACAATAAGAACGTACAACGATAAAATAATTATACATAATTGTGAAACTCGCTCGTGTGCTCCCTTTTGCAATGTGTTGTTTTGACATAAGACTGGAAACTTGTCAACGTATACATGATATTGCAGCTACTGTACATAGCTACAGATGGCAATAATTAAGCGTTATTTTTATTTCAGCATTAATTAATAGGAAAAAAATTAGAAATACAAACTGTCAGAAAAGTATGACACTAAAGCACAAAAAGCTGGACAAGAAATATCGTTCGCTGAAGCATAATAATTGAAACAGACAACCAATGTCAAATTTTGTAGAAATTGTACACAAAGTTATTAATGAACTCTATAATTTGTGATTTGTTAATAATCTAGAAGTCTTGTCGAATTATTCGGAGAAAATAATTTATATTTGTAAGACTTATTTTCTATGAGTTAATGTCAATTCAAATTTGAAAGAACTAATATTTTATTATAATTATCCACAACAATAGTAATAATTGTAGAATTGAGACCAAAGTTCTAACCAAAGTCGATTACGGTAAAAAATCACAATCATTTCAGGCTTTTAATTTTAAATTAAAGAAAAGGCCGTTTATAATACTTCCCTAATCAAGCGCAAAAAATGTCAAGTTATCGTAGATTGAAAAAGTTGAAAGAGATTCAACAAGAGTACCTACTCACTGGGAAATATTGAAAAACTTTTTATTTTGTCCGATAAAAATAATTTCTGGTTATTGTTTCATTTCAGCGAGGTAATTAAATTTGCGTGCTCGAATTATATCCCTGAGGGAAGCCCGGAACGGTGGCACTTAAGCCGAAAATATATATTGAAGATGGCATTCTCATTATTAAGCATATCTTTATTTTGTAAATAAATTAATATTGTATGCACGGTTAACATCTTATTTTGTATTCACTGGTTTCATTTCGAAATTTAACAACCATATTTTTTATTTCAATTTAACTGGTTCGTAGTATTTATTGATTTTTTTAATATTATGAATAATACGTATAATGATTACAAAGCTTTAATCACACTTTAATAATAAAAGAAACCTTCGAAAAGTTACAAAATGTCATCCAGGTTTCCCCACTCGGAATAACTTCACTACAGTAATGAATCTCTGAGGATTCCAAGCTCAAGTCTGATTACTCTATTGGGAATTGATCACAAACGTCTTCTAGCTGAAATAAAATTCTATGTGCCGATACGATTGTTTCTTACTTGTTTAAAGTTTCTTGTGGAGTTTTTTGTGTGAATTTTATGTAGTATTCAGAAACTTTTGTATTGTATTACCTCTATCTGTACAGCCGCATGGGCCCCAACTTCGATATCATTCGGGATAAAGGTGACTTTCAAAATATCTTCTCCATCTGCAAAACAAAAATGAGTTACTGTTATTTAATTTTCTTCGGAACTAAAGTAGTAGCCAATAACAATAAATTATCGACTCTTTCAGGAGGCTTATGCAATAAACGGTGCTGAGTAAAACTTGTTTTTTCGATTTTTTTTTTGTTCAAAGTACTAGGCATTACTAGTACAGTGAATAAAAATTAATGGTATCCTATGATATCGTATGGTACCTACTTATATTTTAAAATGTGTATTATATTCGTTACCAATAGGATCTTCCCATCGTAGAGTGGTAGGCAGTGGAGTGAGGTTGGTGCATATCAACCTGTAGCAGGCGCATGCACCGACCGTGAGCGCTGCACTCGGTCGCAAAACAGATGTACCGCTCTCGCGAGGCCTTGAGCCTTCGTCAAGAGTGCACTTTTTACCTAAGAAATAAAGATTTTGTGCAATTTGTGCTAAAATGAGTTTTATTACATTTCGATGAGAAACCAACCCATAGATTTTCTTCATATTATAGGGTTGGAATCTTGTGGATCATTTATTATTTACTTCTATAAGGTGTATGTGCTGCTAGATAAAATTTAATTGTCAGTTAGTCAGTTGTAGGCATATAGAATATTAGATTAGCGTGCATAAATGTACAAAAAACAGCCACAAATAAAAAAAATGGGTTCTATTCTTTAATAACCCAATAGTCATAATTACAAGCGTCGTGTTTGTCTCCCAAGCAAGGCAGCACGCGCAACATCAGCTGAGGTATTAAAACTCTATAGGCGATGAGGGTAGTAGGTCCTTCTCTGGTCAACGCCATGGGCTGGTCGTCCTCCCTGCGCTGCACTTGGATGAGAGTGCCCACGGAACCTTCTGACTGTGAAATGATTTGATGAGAGGTAAGAAGAGAAAGGAAATGAAATTTTAGTCCTTAAAAATGTCTGTTTAATGATATGAAAAACACCTAAAATCGCGTGAGCTTTTCGTTTTTGAAACATGTGTTTCTAATGAACATTAACCTTCTAAGTGCATGTAAAATGAACCTACTAAAGTAAATCTTGATTTATGATTCACAAAATTAGAAATTCTTGATTCTATTGTTAGCGGAAAAATAAATTAAAGCCGGCAAAATAAGAATAATGTTTATAAAATTCACCTCAGGAGCGTTAACATCATAGGTGAGAACTGTGCGTGCTCCGTGTTCCAATGCACCTCCTGAGGGTTTCAAGATCGCACATGTGCATATGCGTTGGCTGCAGCAGTCACATGGTGTGGGTCCAACACACGCATCACCCACTGGGTTATCAGGCCACCAACTCCAAGTTGTTGCTTGCCAGTAAATCTAGAGATACCAACATTTTTTTACAGAGCTTTTAACTATAAACTACGGTGCTAAAGTCAGGTGTGATTTGATTCCGTTTGATGAAAGGTGTATCGTAACGTTTCGAACATGCGAGTGTGCGTGCGTGTGTTCGTGTGTGTGTGACCAAGGGTGTAACCCAAAAATGGAAACCTCATAACAAAGTGGCATGAAGCTATGAAAAATTTCAATCTGTTTTAAGTCAACATTACGCAATATGAAACGTGTATTTAGGTGTATATGTGTGCGTGTTTAAGTATGAGTGTGTGTTTGATGAATTCCGAGGTGAAGGACGTTATTATTATTAATTTATTATCGAATATTATGGAGTACTAGTTACTGATCCACATCGATCGATACGTAAAACGACTTGTACTCATCAATATACGTAGTACGTTCGTCTAATCTCGCGTCAGACGTTCTATATTCATACCAACCTGACCCAAATGTAATGGACAACTCCTATAATAAGTACTTAAATCAATTATTCCTTTAGCAACAATCATACAATGTATTGTAATGTGTTCTAACATGCTGATGTGTATCATTCTCCAGCGTAAGTTGAGCTCGGACGCGGGCACCGGGCGGCACCATACCGAGCCACACGAAAGCTGGTCGTAGAGATGGATGTCGAACGCTACAAGTGGTCACGATTCGAGATACAGCTTCCCATTCGTCTTTGTCAGATACCAGTCTGAAAGTACAATACTTTGTATTGGTCTGCAAACAATCCTTATCTATGAATCTAAGACCTTCAATCCTTTCGATTCATATAATACAATCAGGAAAATCACAATCAAAATCTATTCGTACATTTAAATATCTTTCATAAAATTTATGATCATTAATAACCCTAAGAAAAGGTCTATTTAGTGCAGGAAAACCAATATAAATATATTTTTCTCCGTCTAGTTACATTTAACAAACATCATCCACTTCTTATTCGGTACTGTTGTAATGGATAGTTATATAATCACTTACTTAATGGTAATCGTGTTAACATATACATTTGGCAGATTCACTAGTGGCAACTGAATATTAACCAAGACAGGTTGTCCCGGGATCAGTTGTACTTTTGGTAGGTCTAAACCTGGTATTTTCCAAGAAGCAGTTATCCCTGTAATACCTGTAATCTGCGTAGCTTCGAGAGGTATCGTTAAAGATTTTATCCTAAAACAGAAAAATATATCATCGAAGAAAACAACACTTTTGGGAGTGGGATTGAAATGATTTGCCCTGAAAACCAAATGTTAAGTGAATCACGTTATGAAATATACATAAAACAGCCTTAACATTTTTTTTAGATAAAATCTAAAACAACAATAACATTTTGAGGAAAATTCAATTTAGACTCGGTAGATTCCCAACGTAAAGGGAGAGGTAGTTGTAGATCCCAAAGACAATACTGTGATTGGTTCATAAGGAATCTTAGGTACAATATAAGGGATACTTCAATTTAGAGATTTATTATATAACTTGGAATTACCTTTTAGAATACGACAGACTAAGTAAAGGTGGGTTGAGAACGAAGCAGACTGGCGTGACTTCCCACCACACTTCCATTTGAGCGCAAACGATGTCGCATACTTCACGAGACCAGGCCTACAATAATGGGCTTTCTTTAAAGACAAACATGACGAAAAAATTATATGGTGTTATTATCGAATTCCGGTCCTTTGATCTTATTCAGTATGTTTACCATTGAACTAACACTTCCCTAAAATGATTAAAATTACTATTTCCCCAGTTCCCCAAGTACATTTTAACCAAAGGTTCCACCGAACGTTACAGTAAAGCTTTAAACTGAGATAAACAGTTTTAAATTTCATTGTGGTGTATAAGGCTTTATAAAATTCAGAATATGTCGTGAGTT
>DWGW01001605.1:0-11010 GCA_018247775.1 Udranomia orcinus
GTTACTAAGATAGTAGAGTCGAAATGGTTTAAAGACAAGCGATAACAAGAATAACTCCCACCGACCACATCGCAGGCAATATCTGTCGGCCGTGAAAACGATAAGTAATAAAAAATGCATTTTTAAAACCTTTCGCGATGTAACTTGCCTAATTGCTCCCGCCCAGGCCAGGGCGGGCCGCCCGCCCTGCTGCCTCGCCCTAATCCAACGCAATAAAGACCATTATCCGGGAAACTGGACAGGTCTTTTACCGTCTTATTGAACGCGCACCACCATTAGGCAGACTTGCAATCGTCATAAGAAAACTGCTATCTGTCAGAGGAAAAGGAGTCGTGTCTTCTACAGGATAAAGTGGCGATTGGGCCGCCGGGACCTGGGTCGATGCCTTGCCTCGGGGGGAGTATCCTAGGTATATGATCCGTAGGCACGGACGGACAGATCGATAATGTATACCTATTAGTGCAGTGAGGTTGTTTGTTTTTGGGCGAAGTCGAAACCGTGTTGGAAAATGGCGCAAACTTAACAAAACTCATACCGAAGCCTCGGCGGGGCGGTATGAGCTTTGTTAAGTTTGCGCCATCGTCGGTTCGGGAAATGTTTGCAGTTCTCGACACGATATTTGGTGTAACAGTTGACTGAGCGAGCGGATTTGATGATAACACGCCTAAATTATAGCTATAATGACTGGACAATGAAAGACAAGAAATATAATTAGGGGCGCTTAGTGGACAGAGGTTCTGAACCTGATTCAAATATGGATGATTTTCTTCGTGTAGTTTGAATATAAACAATAGGAAGTATATACATAACAAATTGTAGCTAGACTTTCTGTTACTTTTTTATCTTCTTATGTTATCTTTATCTTTTCAATCGATGTCAAGCAGTAACCGAGTTAACGGTTACTCATATGTATTTTAAGACAGATAATTCGTGATTTATATGAACAAAAATTGAAATTGTATGTGACAACTGACTAAGGCTAAGTAGCGTTACAAATTGTCCGTAAACCCTCCATCGAACATCTCGAATCCAGCTTCATCATACTCAGGAACGACGCGAGTACAAACCCAGTACCGATCGGACACGTTCAATCCGAGCCGGGCCATCATAACTCAATAACAAAACCAACAACATAATTACGGCGATACGCTAAAAAAATGTGAGCGGGGGGGTCGTTGGCCGGAGCATGGCCGTCGTGGTGCTCCGGAAGGCTATCCATTACGGGTTGACAGCGCGCGTTTTTCAGCGCCGCGCGGTTTGACAGCCGCTGTCTGGGGCGATTTGACAGCTGTCAAACGCGACCTTGACACTGTCAGCGTGACAGCGGTTATCGATCATCGCGAACTGGAGCGCGGCGTGGATGCAGCCGAGATTGATAAGGCCGTTGACTATAAAAATGCTTGCTTGTAAACAAATGTGGCCTAGAATTTTTAGAAAGGACAAAAAACAGGATGCCGCTCCGGGCGTGTGTTCGCGCGTCGTGTTATCGAAGGTTGGTGTGTTTCACTGTGCCTTAATTAATTATAGAATGTGAATGAAGTAGGTCTCGATATAACGTAGACATAGAACAAAAGAGGGTTAGAAATACAGAAGACACTCAGTTTTCAAGAACATATTAAAAGTGAACATTTCGGTGAGTTTTATCATTGCGATAGAATTAATGATAATCCTGACAAATTCGTTAATGTATTCTAATTAACTGATATTGGACGCGAAAGTGAGATTTTTTTATGTCTGATGATAAATGTATTTCTATCATTATGTTCTTGGTAATAACAGATTTGATTAGATTGATACGCGTACGCCGCACGCGCAGTGACGATCGGAAATTACGAAAGAATTGGAAAAATTAATGTAAGGATATTGAGCTGACTTGACTTGAGACCTAGTTTGGAATGTAAACATCAACATCAATACTTAGCCATAGACAACAAAAGATTGTATTGGATATCAAAAATAAATTAAAGAACAAGTTAACAATTCAATTCACATTATCGATAATAAATAGTGCATAGTGCCCAATACCAATTTTTATGTTAATTATGTAAATGGGTATTTGTGGAAATATAAATTGATAAAACACAAAACTACTTGTCACTGGTCAAAAAGCGCAACATGAGCCGAGCAGAAAAAGAAAAAGTGTTCAAACGTCAAACATTAACGGCTGTTCGAAACTCAAATTGATTTCCCGCTTTCATTCGATCGCACTACGAAGTTCCCGCTACATTTCAGTTCACTTTTTCCCGATCGCAAATTCAGACTACTCGCTAAGGGCACTTGTCCGAATGAATATAAAACAAGAGGAAACATGGAGGGTGTGTTTAGTAATGACGTTTTGATGGGCGGGCGGTTCCGGCCCGCCGTAATGTGATTGACAGTGATGTTACGAAAGTTCCACAAATAATTGACATGGCCGGCTGAATTTGGAGCGCCCTTGGCCTTCCTCTAGTGTATGGATCGCCAATTACTCGCTTTTGAGCTTCGGATTTTTCGTTTGTTATTTAAAACTTTAGAGTTACGGTTGTCGAAGTTTTTGCGCTTCCTATAAATATTGGGTTTACATAATGCGTAGATTTATATGTATTCAATAATGAACATTATTAGAATTTATTTATTGACCATGTTTATATTGAAATCCGCAATGTTTCCACTTATGTATATGGCTGTATCAATCTTATTCATTATACGTTCCCACTTCATAGCTATACCTTGTATTAGTGGAGTTAGTTATGAAAATAACTATAAATATATCATTAATCATCTGCGTAAACCTCTCAGGGATCGCGTTCCGTGCACGGTTAATTGTACGTCAAATTAATCTAGGTCGTTTTAGCGGCGTCGCATTTAAAATTTAGATTCGGCTACGCACAAATATCCGCTGGATCCGCAGTAGGTACGTACCCATCCCGGATTACCACGGAACGTAATAAAAAGGCAAAAATATACCTACTTCGGGGCGAAATTGTGCCAGTCACCGGCCTCAGGAGCGGACGGTACACAGTACGCGGGCCGGAGCCCGCCTCCTCGCCACTTAAATGTACACTTTATGGCGATAAATTCAAGGTCTGATGCCCCACCGTTCACCGTCAACATAAGCCGTTCTTTATTAGCGGCCGCCCGAATAAACGCGGAATGTATAGAAAAATGTGATTATTCATGCCGAGTTTGAGAAAAAAATTACAAGCGCGCGTGACAGGGGTCGCGGGCCGTGCGGCTCGTAATTACAGATAAAAGGTTAGCACTTTCTAGGTCACAGATCCCGCTGATTGTGAGCGGGAAGGTGCATTAAGGCGCTGTGGGAACTGCAGGTGAACTGCGACTTGTGTTCTTCGACGCCTATCGATGACTCAATCGGTGTGGTTCCGTTTGCCGTTACGGAGAACATATTCACGAGCCGAGACCGTTAGGGCACTCAAAGATATGTATTGAGATGATTGTGTCCAAGTTCCATAATAGATTTAATTGCCTCTGACATGTTTGTTCGTGCAACACTTTTGGAAAAGTAAAAGTAAGAAAAGATACAAGGTCTTATAGTTTCTCATTACTGTCTATTCTTCGGTAGGTTTCAATGCTTGGAAAAGTTATTATCAAACACTTTAACTACATCTTCAGGGACAACAACCATCCGAGTCCAAATCAGCTTTAAAACAAGTAACGGTGATCAAACAGCATCCATACTAAAGAACTTCAGCTATAAAGTAAAAGTAGGAGACAGAGTTTTAGCAGTCGTGACACTTTATTGTGGTCACAAAGATATCTCGTACAGAGTCAGAAAGCAATTCAAACCCACTACTCGGTCAACGAGTTTCTGGCCCACAAAGGTGTACAAAGCCGAAGGACCCTACGTGCTGGGAGGGTATGACAAGTGCACTCCGGCAAAGAAACCTCCCTGCGAGGGCCCTCTTGTGCAGACTCAAGCAACGCCGCGTGAGAGCCTGCTGTCGAGTTTGCGAAGGCTTCCTTAGTGTGGATAGTTACTAGTTTAATTATTTTTCCTTTGAAGTCTTCTCGTAATGAGTCTTGCGTTTATGTTTGTAATTGTATTGGCACTATATTGTTAATATCTTCGTGGGTTGTAAACGGTGCCCATGACATAGGGAATATGAGTGTGAAGACGAAAATTTAAGAATAAAAATAACGGTCATGGTCATAAAGTCTATGCTAAAAACCTCACGATGGTTGGATGGTTCACTGATCACTGAATTTTTATATTCTCTAAGATTTTTTACTCTGAATGAATATTTTCCTCTTATTAGTCTTCTATTCTTCTTAAGTATTATTGGCGCCTTACCACCACTAAAGTATATCACGCGTCAACCGTCCAAACTCATCTATTTCTCCACCTACTTCTTCCACCTCCAAACAAACGCTACAAAAAACTATTTTTCCACCAACTACAACGACTCCATCCTCAATCCTCGTCCGAAATAGACACCGTTTGGTGCACCAGCACAGCAGCGTTGACGTGTAGGGCGGCGCCCCGCGGTGCTGCCAGCCGCACGCCTCGTACTTACGTCGCTAATTACTCCATATCGCGCTACGCCTACGAAACTGGTAATTTGGAAACGCGATTCTAACTATTCATATCCATACTAAAATTATATATGTGAAAGTGTGTTTGTTTGTTCTTCTTTCACGTCGCAACATAGCTATTATATGGTACGGTTTATGTGTGTGGAGATATCTAAATATCTCCATGGTGGAGAGTGACGTAGGCTACTTTTTTACCGCGGTATAACATCTCATTCCCATGGCAAGATCGATGTTTTGTTTGTTGCTCGATATTTAGTTTCGAATGTTGTTCATAGATGGCGCTAGTAAAATTCATTTGCAGGTTTTGAATCAGGCTATCAAATGCTACATATAATTTATTTAAGTCATAGGCAACTGATGAATTCAACTGAAGTTTGATTTTGAGCTGGATAAATTGTTATTTCGATTTTATATTAATAATGCGAGAAAAGCCGCAGGCGCGGGTGTTATAAATATATGTATTCATATAATTGACGAACTGTTCCTATAGTTGACGGTTGTACGGTCTATGCTTACAGTTAGTAGTAGATATTTAGACATCGAAAAGAAAAACGGAACGGCATCGAAATGCAAGATATAGCAGGTGATGGAAGCTAATCATACCCTTTAGGACTGAGGGTCTGCATAACCATTTCTTTACAAGCTGAAACAGATGCTTCTCAGTAGACTGAAGACAGTGCCAATCAAGTCAGCAGCGGTGCCAACCAAATAAGATAGAGAGTAGCTATGCAAGTCGCTTTGGTAGCGGTCAACCATGTCAGCTATGCACAGATTGATCCACCGTAGGCCGAAAGCAACGGTGATACTCCCTGCAGACGAACATGGCTCGAATTCCATACACATTCTACGTCCATAACCTAAAACCGTTTTCGCTTTCACACAAACAACACATACCTATCTACCCATGAGTGCTGAACAGAATTCCACATCGAAAGGCAACGACATCGGCCGAAAACATTTAAAGATTATTAGTTAGAATCAGAAAACATTTTCTATCATTCCCGATTTTTTTGTCTATGCGAATTTGCTCATACATTACATATCTGGAGGAGAAGCGGGCGACAGATAGTCATAATAAGACTTGTATAGAAATACTCATGGACATTATACTTAATCCGTGCATACAACGTTAAACGCCTGAGTAGTTGCAGCGTAGTTAGCAACTGCGCCACTTGTTGCATGTGAATTAAGATGCATTTAGAAATATGTTTTTGCATTATATTAGCATTTATTACTATAAGTATAATTCAATATTCCTAGTTCTACTTGAAGTTTGGTACAGAGAGCTCGCGATTTCAGATGTATTTTCATAGTACCTAAGCTCTTACCTTAAACGGCAATTATTAAAAACACTGGTTTTTCCCTGGAAAATTATCTTCTTTATCTAATCCAAGAGACGGACAGTAGAAGATTTTAAATTATTAATAGTAACAAATCTGAGTCACTTATGGGGACCAAGTCATTTGTGTGTGATAAACTTCAACAGTTTAGTGATAAATACTAATTTTCACATTTACAACATTAATATGAACATAACTGTGAGATGTAAATAAAATTTAAAAAGAAGTGGGTCTCATTCTGCCAGCTACTTTCAGTAAAGATAAGATGAGAGATAAGATAACACGAGGCAACCTCTAAAATTTAAATTGTTTTTACATAAATTATTAATAATTACCAACTGCTTTTTTATTTGGTAGATTTATGAAAGTTTTTTAAAACTTTCACTAATTTACAATAACGTAATTATTATGTATACTGTTGAAAAAGTTTAAAATTGTATAGAAAGTTAATTTTTGTATTTACTGAAATAAATAGCTCAAGTGTGGCTTCCATATAAGTGCCACACAATAATATCATCACGCCATGCCACGAAGTAAATGGTGCACATCAATTTTCAATTAAGGAAATCAATTAATAGAAATGATTATTATTTTATACTTCGACTTTGATTGGCAAAGTGTAAAATCACCCTTACAAAGCAGTATGCCTTTAAAAACACATTTTTAAATTATTAGTACAATTTTAGTGCGCACGAATCCAAATATACTATTCCATTATGTATGAATGTAATGATTTGCTGTAGTAAATCTTACCTTATCCTTCTCCCTCAACTTTTCACGCTTCTCTTTTTCTTTCTTTTCCTTTTCTCTCTCTTTCTCCCTCTCCTTTTCTTTCTTCTTTTCCTTTTCATTTAGCTCCTTCTGTTTTGCTGCATCTTCTAAAACTTTCTCTTTATCTCTTGATTTCTCCCGTTTCTCCTTACTTTTCGTTGGGAATTTAAATGATTTGGTCTTCTTTGATTTAGATGGACTTCTAAAATAAAGTCATTTTTAAAATACTAGAAATCTTATGACTGTTTTTTAACATAACATATATTTTTTATTTACTACAATAAATATTTAATATCAAACCTTATACTTAACTTAGGCATGTGGTAGTTAATTTATGAAACACAGAAATAATATGCGCATAAAATACTTCATAAAGTATTATCATAATAATAATAAATAACTCACTTAGTATCAGTGTCCTCCTCAGGAGAGCTTTCTCCCTCTAGGGCAGCATACCCTCGGTCCTTCTTTGATTCCTTCTTCTCCTTGCGCCTTCCTAACAAGTCCTTCTTACTCGGTTTCTCATGTTCACCGCCATCACTAACTAAGATAAGAAAGGTTATGAAATTCAAAACTTCTTTTTATTTTATTTCACTATAAAATGGTTTGAGGGAAATAAAATTCAAAGAAATACCTAGCTGACTATTAACCGTAACTGTAGGTGAGTCACATTTACAGATAAAATCATTTATATTATCATGACTATAGATTACGTAAATTAGATATATTTGTATCCCTGCCATAATTGCTGTGAATGGAAATAAAGGGCAATTATAGAATATTACCTATATTCTTTAATTAGAACAGTATAATGGGGTTGTATTTCAAGAAATGATAACTCTATGGTACAGAGTCCTAGGAATTTAAATTAAATATTTGATTTTTATGAGTTTTAACAATAGGAGGTATCATCTGTACTAATTGTGAGGCAAAATATATTAATGTTAATGTAATTTACTAAAAAGAATTTAAGGGTTTTCTGCTTAAAATCAGGGTACATACATATATAAAACAAGTGTGGGAATATGACATGGTTGTTTGCCAGTAGTAACAGAAATGTAAGGAATCTTGAAATGAGTTTACATCGGAGGATTTTATTGAGCTGGTGCTGTAGAAATTTAGGATTAATTAGGATGATGTTAACCATCACAATTGTTGTGTACTTATATTTAAAGTTATATCGTTACACTTAATAATCATCCCTAAAAATGATAGTAAGTATCATAACAATGGATATTATCGCAAAATACTGCCTATTATGTATCTTTTCGGTGCCTGTTTGTTAACATTTAGTATATCAATAAAGACAATACATATTCAGGATGTACTTACAATCACTCTCATTGCTTTTCCGTCCAGATTCAGAAGCATACAAGCCCGGAAAGTCTTTTTCAACATCTGGACTTTCGAAGTCCATGTTTTTTAATTAATAAGTAAAATATTAAATAAAAAATTCATACAATAAAAATTACACCTATTATCATGTCATTTCTGACATTGACTGACACTGACAGTTTGCTATTAATAGACTGGGATTCCTAATATACATCAAACCTCAGCAGTATCCCCAAATCTTTTAAAAGCTATTACCGGTAAAAATCTAATTCAACATTTATGAAAAGATATGTTAATGAAAAAAATATATATAATGAAGGGTAGAAGAATTTTAACAAATTCTCTTTGATATTTTCTGATTGATACGTATACGTGTCAATGTCAGCCGTCAGATGTTTGTCATTCGATTTGTATACAGGTGAAAATATGATGATTCTATTTGGCGAATAATTTTCTAATCTCAAAGGTAATTCGCCTCTAATCTCCTAATGATCAGTATGTGATTTAAACTCTACCGTTAGGTTAATTGCGGCAATATTTCGTATGGTTCAATATTTAAATATCAATAATCGTAGGCAAGGAACAGTGAAGTTCATCAGTTCAAGTTTGTGTATTTCAGGCGTAGAACAATAATTCAAATGTCATGGTTAGCGAATCTGGCCGGGAAGGCAGAAAACATTCTCAACAATCTCGACGAACAGACCGGCGCGGCACTGCGGAATCATAACCAGATAAAACAAAAGAAACATGACTTTCTTCCGCCGGACACTTCTGGCCAGAAAAGGCGACCGGCGCTACGAAATTTAAGAAAAGCTTCACCTGTAGACAGTAGATCCATTAACACTCCAACTAGAAAGAGTTCGCCCACCTCACACCAACCCAGATCACCAGTTAAAGAAACTCCAGAATTTTCCAATGTTAGAAGCCGTAGGTCACCTAATAGGAAGTCGAACACTCCTTACACTCTAAACAATTGTCCTCGGACATTAATAGAAGAATATGATGATCAAAACTTGCATGCTGACCAATTTGGGTTACGACAAAGAAGTAAGTTCAAGTATTTTATTTGTCACAATTGAATTAGTGATCAAGTAAATTTCACCTTTGAATAATTTTTAAAGAATCGTTTATGTGCTATTAATTTTCCATGTCAGGTTTCATCGTGAAAAATAATGGTATTTACATTTTCTATTTAATTTCAGGATACAGCTTGCCTTCTGATTTGGAAAATTTGAATGCTGAAAGCTATGCAAACTATACATATAAGGCGCAAAATTTAGAAGTGGAAAATGCTATGTTGAAGAATGAGATAAATGTTGTGAATAGAGATATGTCAGATATGCTGCATAGGTTGAGGAGGACGGAAGATGGTAATGTATAGATATTTGTACTAATTGTATTGTAAGTTGCTGTGAACACAGTGGTATTTTCTCTTGAGTTTATGTTTAAATTTAATATTTGTTTAAAAATTTTTGATCACCAAAAATTATAAATCACCAGAAGCAATTTACAAGCTGAGAATCTAATCTTATATTTTCAGAACTAACCCAAACACAGACCAAATTACAGAAGGCCAACCTATTAAATCATACAACCAATTTAGAAAAGGAGTCATTGACTGCACAGTTAAATCAGGTCCAATTAAAGCTTCATGAAGTAAACAATGTGGAGATTAATAAGTATAAAGAATGTAACCAGGAATTGGAGACCGAGACAGCCGCTCTAAAGGAACAGAACATGAAATTAGAAGAAAAGTATGTTGTGATGAAATACATTAAATATGTATAAAAATACTTAACTTAGGATTTAGTTTTCAGGAGGTTCTTTCTATAATAGTTTGCAGCACACTTCACATTCAACTGATTACAATCATTTAATTAAAATCAGACAGGCAGGTATATTAGTTATCTTTGATACCTGATATGCAATTTACTTTTAACTGTACAAAAACCTGGACGTGGTGAATAAAATGTCTTAATCAGACCCATACTAACAATCTACGCAGACCACCCAGCTTCTTGTAAATAATCCTAAAAATCTCCTCCTAGGGTTAAGAATCTCACAGATCAGCTGTCTAACAAGGAGACCATTAAAACCAAACTGGAAAATGAACTACGGCATGCGCAGTCAGTGAACAGCGAGTTGCAAGATGATCTTGAGAAGAGCACTGCGGAGTGCCGTAGACTTGAGAAGGATTGGGAGGCGTACAAACTCAGAGTGAAGGGAATGCTTTTTGCCAAGGACAACGAAATCAAGCAGCTGAGAGACGGTACCCACCTATCAGAAGATACCAAAGTACTCATGGAACAATTGGAGAAATTAAAGTAAGTTAATTACTTCTGTATGGTATTATTATTTGACAGGAGTGTTGGTAGAAGCATATGAGTTCAGCCTATGAGGTTCATCTATAGTGACAATGTTTGTTACTGTTTTCTATGATTTAGAAGTAGCAAATGAGAATGTAGCTGACGGTAAGTGGTCACTAGAACATAGACATCTGTAAATCCCAGACAAGATCGAAGTTCTATTTGTGATGAACAGCAGCTGTTTTGTTAACTTTATGATTAAGATAAAATGTCATTTGAAACGTTCTTACAGTTTGAATATTTGAAAAGGCTGTTATTTGTATTATGTAGTACCTGACAATCTAATTTACTCTATTTACTTTTGGTAGCAATATCAAAATCCAATGATCTATTAATAATCATTTTCATGTACAAACAAATTATGAGTACATGAGTATATTGTTTATTATTATTATTTGAGGAAAATTTGCTCATATATTATTTTTTTAATTAAATGATTTTATGTTAATCATTTTTGTTTCTTTAAGTATGTCAATTAAAGATAACCTCTGATAGACATTCAAGTCATTCAGTATTGCTCTTATCTCACATAGTGTATTTATATACTAGGAGTGTTAGATAGTAAAGTGATTTGATATCTGTTTCGTCGTACGTACTTTACGCAAGTTTGTTTTTATGTTGATAAAAACATCAGTATTTTGGCTTTCAATTTGTACTTCATTATG
>DWGW01001606.1:0-11009 GCA_018247775.1 Udranomia orcinus
ATATTTGGCGTAATTAAAATTATACAATAAGCACACCATTCGATAGATAATTATTATCTCTCGTAAACGTGTTTCAATTTAAACTACATTAATAAACATAAAACTAATTAAAAAAAGTGAGTAAGTGTAAACAATTTCTTGGTAAATCGTTCATAATAAAAAGAAAATATTTTCATTGGTACTATTTTGGTACATTGGTACTTTTTGTTCTAAATAATGAAATCGATGTGACTAATAGTAACGTCATGCTAGCGAATGTAGGTGTGTAACGAACCCTGATCGAACCAAATCAGTTATGACGAATACACATTTTTGTTCCATTTCGCATTTTATTAAATCATCGGTTAAATCCTCGTATGTATCACAACTATTCCTGCCTTATAACATCAGGGTTCTTGCTGCTGTGTTCTGGTTTGAAGGGTAAGGGACTTAAGCGTTTTAACTTAGTCATCAACATAGCAACGCATTTAAGCCGACTTAAGAGCAATAACATCGATCGGCGCAGTGACCAATTAAAAGCGAAACGGCTAAAATTGTTGTTACATGAAATGTGCATAAATATGTAAACTTTTGTATCGAGGATTTTACATAATTAAATTAAACTTGATGTTGTCCGAGTAGGATATCGCGTGAGTCGACTTTGTTACTTACCTACTGGTTCCGTAAGAACTATTCGGGAAAATTGGAAAGTGTGAAAGGGTTTTTATGAAATTGCAACACGCCAATGGTTTTTCAATCTGTGATCGATATGCGCTGAATTTAAACGATCGATTTTATGCTCACGTCGTTATATAATAGCGAGCTTTACGCATCATTGCCTCTTATTACTGTGCTAATTTTGTAGTTGCACGAACTTAACGTCTGTACTGTCTTCATAGTTGAAGTCATTTGTAAAAACAAAACGTTTCAATTTGTCGTGTTGACAAAGTCAGTGTATTTTTTGTTTCCTCGCCGGTAATTTACGCATAACTATTACTATTCATATACTAAGACAATTGTAGCAATTAATCCTGCCATCAGAATCGATCGGGTTGCCGGAATGATGACTACTTCATTACTTTCATCATGGTTCGTTAGTGAGATGCGAGTAATGCCACAAATATTTGAGACAGCTAGGTTCCGTTCCACTTGTGTCCACCTCCAATTTTAATTGAGAACATAATCTGCGCGCAGCATCCAGCAGACCGCGACGTAGTGCGGTAGTAACGAGACACTGCCCGCCAACCGCGAAACTAATATAATCTAAGACCTAATTTACAGAAATAGAATAGTATACCTATCTCCTAGATACATTTTACGTCCAGGATAAAAACTAAACAAGTGCATCTATTTAAGGTACGTCCTGAATGACTCATTCGTCGAAGCGAAGCGAGCGAAATGTATTGAAGCTACACATAAAATGTCCATTAGATCCTTTCATAGCTTTCGCGTTAGAAAAGTTTTTTACAAAATGTATTTCAAAGGGGATTTTGGGAATGAAAGGTATATGAGAGTTCTGTAACTTTTAAGGAAGAAAGGCATGACGTTACTTTTAGTCTTCAACCGTCGTTTGAACCCATTAATATTGATTCCTAATGGTGAAAGTAGAGCTAAATTATTACTATCCCTCCAGTTGAAATAAAAATTAGCTTAGCTTAGGGATGCGAAATTATCTTTTTTATTTAAGTCTACAGACGAAAAACAGCTGCTACATTTTCGTACGTTTTCCTAACGACTTCCAGATCTCAGACGGAAATAAATACAAAATCCAAATTTACTCACATTTTTTTGGCATCCAGTTCCAGATGGTTGACTTCATTGAAGGTAATCTATTTGCGGACTGGATCTGATCTGATCATCATTGAATTTCTAGTAGACATCTATAACAAATCCATAGACACTATGTAAAGATAATATCTGTCTACATACATTTAGTTTGAATGTTGATATCTAACCGTCCTATTTGACTAGTGTCTGATTCGATTCGGCGCAATTTAGCCGATTGTTTTATTTAAAAAAACCTCTGCGAAAACAAGTATGAAGTCATTTTTAAACCAGTTATCATTAATAGGCAAATGCCGTGGTGATCAAATACTAAGTTGGGACTAGCCCCTAACTTATGCTGAATGGGACGGATTAAGAGCCCTTCGTGATTGAGGCTGCATAGCTTATTCTGGTTTATTGGTTAGATTAAAATGACATAAGATTAAAATGACATGATGCCCATGGGTAGTTCTATTATTAAGAGCAGATGAGAAAAATCTCTTATCGATATAACGCATGGTAATCTACTTTATTCTACACTACTAAATCGACTCCTGGAAGGTAGTTACTGAAAACGTCTTTTTCAGTAAGTAAGAATTATATACACAGTCATTTCATTAACAATATCGGCAATTCTAGTATTGGGTATATATGTAGATTTCTTTGCATTGCGTTCGGTTGCTATGCTTCTGAAGCAATTTCATTCATTGAAATTAATTCGCTAGTGGTTGTATTAACTACACTAATTATTAACAGTATGTCCACACACTGTTAATAATTATTATTGTGTATTATTAACACATGCCCAAAAACATATATCAAACAGATTGCGCCCTTTAATTTCTGTACGTTTTCATCATTGTTACGAAAGAAGATGATTATTACACAAGAATTGTGCTTAACATCGGCGATGTATCCTGCGACAAACAGGTTGCAGACAACACCCTCGGAACTCGTTATGCGAGCTTCTTATCGCAATAAGTATGGCATACATTCAGCATTGCTGATATAAGTGCGATTTTCTCTTTCGTTTTTCTTTTTTTCATAACTTATCCTCTGTTCGTGGCCTCAAATAAGTATCTTTGGATCGTAAGCATGCAAAGATCATAGAGATATCCAGAACATACAAATTAAACAACATATAGTTTGTCTGCATTTACTTATGACGATAGTGGCATGTTAACACCATCGTTTACAAAATGGCGCCCCAGTATGAGTATATTAAATAAATTGAATCGTCATAATGATCATAATGATCATTTGTATAAACGGTATCGCTATTAAGATAATATCGACGGGCTGAAATATTACATTACTAGAATAATATAAAGTAATTAGTTATGTTTCGTTTTCTTTGTTTGATGCAATATTCTACTTTACTACATAATAATGTGCCATTTTACGAAAAAATATATTAATGAGATGTTTTGCATGTTTGATATCAATTTACGTATTGTCTACATTATCATCACCAATATCTCAGCAGGGTATCGCTATAAATTTATAAATACGACATTTCTGGCACATACTGTCAATTAAATTGATTCATGTACTTTTAAACTGAGTAATGTGAATTAAGCGTCTTGTTTCTGATAACGGCGCACAATTTATTGCATTTGCGTTCAAACGGATGTCGTTTATAATTTTAAATGCGACGAAACTGTCCGACGAATCCGACGAGGCGGATCAACGCGAGACGAGTCGACATTTTCAATGCATTAACTGATTGTCTCTTGAAGTTATTATTTGCGTTGTACGTGAAAGTTATTCTAAATATAGTTGTTGTACTAAATACAAAATAAAGTTATCTTTTAGGTAAGTTATCGTGATTTTATTATTAATAAAATCTACTACATATTTAAATATTGTCTTTATATTCGTTGTGCACATTTTTTTCAAATTGGTAGGAATTCTACCAAGACCGATATAAACGCATATTGATATACTAAATTAGTTAAATAACTGAACAGTTATTTTAATTACAAAGTTATTTCAATTAATTAGAACTACAATACAGTAAGCAGTAAGCACAGTCACTATTGTTTGATTTATTTCCTTCCGCAAAACGGCAGTGCAGAAAAAACAGTGAGCTGGAAGGTTGATTACTTTTAAAACTAAATCCACCCCGACCGCCACATCCTCTATCGAACAAAAGATGGTTTCCCTCCCCACAGGATGTATTCCGATTTAGTATACATACATAGTACGCGCCTTGCCGACAACAATGACCGTCGAATTTCATATGCCGGCCATGTTTGCACCAAGCGTCTGCGTTTGTGCTCGCTCCTGTAACTTTTATAAAAACTGTTTTTCGCTCGGAAAGAACTTGAAAGCACATTTTTTGACAAAATGAACAATGCTTTTATTCTGCCTTGTAACAGTTGGTTTAAAGCAACCACGTTTTTTGAATTGTCATGAATAAGTATTGAAACGTTGTACATTGACGCATTGTACTGTCCAATGTTGATAGACTTGGATTAAATATTGAAACATGGACGTATTGTATCATCGCCATGTTGATGAAATTGGTCACGTCGCTATGTAGCACCGTGTGCTAATTAAATGATATGCAATAACGTTTCCATTATGTAATTGAAAGTGAGAATGTGTATTATCGTCATATTATTAATAACAGAATAATTATGAATTACAAAAATTCCTTACGTTTTATAGACAATCAAAAGAAAACAATATCGATAATTTGCGTCACACACGATTTATCATTATGAATTATTCATGTGGATACATATTGTAAACCAATATTTTCTTAAATTTTAAATTCGTATAGGTACATATTATTCCTAACGTTTAGCAACTTAAAAAAAGGTTGGTTTTATTGTTTATGGCATGGTTCTATCAACATTTATACTATTTTCATATTTAAATCAATATGGTATTAGAAAGGTAGCCTTTGTTGTCATACAAATAAGCAATTAATTGACCAAGATGTCGGTGATTATGAATAAATGCTTTGTAACTTGCAAATAATATTTATGACAACGCATTTTTTCATTAATTGCCCGTAAAAATATTCGAGTACCTATATTAGAAATTTATCTCGACCTTGAGGTATTAGATGTAGGAATCTGCGGAATATACATTCTTTACAAGTAAACAAAATAACATCGTTTTTATAAAATACGGCAGCTACAGTAAACAAACGTAGATCCGATACAAGTCACGTAACGTTAGCCTCTTTGCATTTGAGTATGGTGAGAGTGACTCAGTAGTCATTGCTGCAGATGGCTTATGTAGGTACAGTTATTTTGTAAAATAAAGATAATGGGTAGTTTTAAATACTCGCAGAGCATGTTCAAACAACACCAAAAAATAATTACGTTATATTGAATTACGACAATGTTTTTATTGTAGGTATCCAATCCTTTCCTTTCCAATAGAAACATAATCGATTATTTTAACATTTAGGTTAATATTTGATCCCATAAACGTGACGTACCTAAATTTCACATAAATTCCGTTACACAAAGGTAGACGAAAGATCTTTTATATTTATGTCACGTTATAATATTGATTCATAGGCTGCCCACTTAATTCACTTGTATCATCGAGACCTATGAGTCAACCATTTCTTTTTTATCAAAACTAGTGAGTCAACCGTTTCTTTCCTTTGTACCAAAGTCACAGATTATACACCACTAGGGACATGCCAATGGCCACGTTATCGGTACAAATGTTTCTTGTAATTGCCACAGCCCCTTCCTCAAAACAAAACGTTAAGCAACGTAAGCGCGATAGAGGTTTCCCTTTCTTAAGAAGTTTTAGTCACTATATTTAAAATTCTTGGCTTATTTCCATAACGATATGAAAATTATCTACAGAGGATTTAATATCTTACTTTGTATCGGTCTTTTTATTGTTGTTTATTTGAATTTTATAAATTCCTTCTCGCTTTTGTTAACGCCGAAGTATGTGAATAAATTAAGTTCTAAGTACTGTTAATGTTAATAAAAATGTCAACTTCCTTTTGCCACACAATCATGGTGAATGATTTCAATTCTGGCAACGTTCCAAGTCAGGCGTCGGGCTTGACGTAAGAGGCATTTCACACAAGTGTCCTTTACTAAGAGTATCTTCAGGTACAATCAGACTGATAAAGCTCTACTAGGATTGCTAAGTGCACCTCTTTTTTTATAAAAAATAATGAAAAAAAAAACATTAAAGCTGATATGTTTACAAAGATGCGAGTAAACATATTCAGCAGTTTATTTTTCTGTTTTGTTTTGCGCGGTAAAGGCAGTTTTTACAACGTCAGACTTGCATTGTAATTTTTTTTTCTAGGCCACAATTTATTAGTCTAATAATATATTGTGTAAAAAACTTTAAAAAGTGTTTATGTTAATTTTTAAATATATATTTATATATACAATTTGTTATCCATGGTTTTGTGTCCACGTTTCATGAGAAATATATTTATTTTTAAATATTTTCCTTTCAGAACCCCAAAAATGGCCTGCTCAGTCAGCGACACCCCTGCCCTGAAGGACCTCCCCAAGGTAGCCACCGATCTCAAGAGCCAGCTTGAGGGCTTCAACACAAGCTGCCTCAAAGATGTGGACACTAACGAGAAGATTGTGCTGCCATCTGCTGAAGGTGAACTTCAATAAATTAAATAATAATCGTTACATGAATTTACGTGTATTTTATACAGCAGCGTGTAATCAAGAATATTCTATAGACTTTGGTAAATTATCCTCGGGTAAACGAATAACGTACCGAATAAATGTTCCAAAATATTAGTTATTTTTAGATAAACGTCAACATTATAAGTATGTATACTTATTATATTTTTATTTATTTACTTTTGTTACAGAAATGTCAGTTGGTCTTTTAAATTGTCCTTTAATTTATAAAAAAAAAAACAATTAGACAACTAAAACGCTGTATTGGTTTTCACAACAGAAATAGCACAAGAAAAGCAACACACGGCACTTCTTCAGGGTGTAGAACAATTTCCAATGTCCTCCTTACGGAAGACGGATACTGTTGAAAAAATTGTACTTCCCAACGCACTAGGTATTTTGGGTGGCACATCGCGATACTAATACTTTCATCCAATCCTAACCAGAATCTACTTTTCAGCTAACGTACCATTATTGTTACCTCAGTCTGTCGCTGTATCCGCAACGTTATAACGTTATGTTCCGTCTTACGTTATGTAGTCTGAAGAGAGTCTAAGGACAGATAAAATATTTACCAAAGACTTTCTAAGTGAAGTTCTAAGTCGTTATGCTCATTACAAAGAGATTGTTTGGATATGTTAGGTACATCATGTCCTATTATCATGCAACATTCATCATGTGTGCGCGAATATATATTTTTAATTCTGCTTAAGTAAGATTTTGGCGAGTAATCCAGAGAACAGCAAGTTTTTTTATTAGAATAGATTATCATCAGACTAATTCCTGCTCTCGTGGTTTTTAACTAAAATATCGAAATGTATTTTACTGTAACCAATAACTAGCATGAGTATTGTGTAAAGAATAATAATTATTTATTCTTGTTATTTACCTAAAAATAAATTGTTGGAATGGAGTATAAACCCGAAAATAAGGAAAAAAATCTCAAAAGTGAATAAGCTATTGTTCAGAGAAAAAAAACTTATCCCCACAATGACAACAAATTTGAATTTCCAACAAACTCCTACATATATTACTTTAAACAATTAATAATTCTATGTCAAATTAAAAAAGAGATAAGATGTCCCAACATTGTTTTTCCGGAAATCGAATCATAGTCTAATGGTAAAAATGTTTAAATGTATTACAGATGTTGCCACAGAGAAAACTCAAAAGTCCCTGTTCGATGGCATTGAGAAATTCGATGCTACCAGACTGAAGCACACGGAAACCCAGGAGAAGAACCCGCTTCCTGACAAAGATGGTATGGTATTTTAATAATAATTTTCCTTTCCGCACCGCGCGCATGAATCGCCCTTTATCCCCAAAATATTTATTCTTTTGCCTATTGAAATATAGTTGAACGTTAAAATATGTTTATAAGCGTGCGATTAACATGTGTATCCTGTTTTGTATCCACTTGCGGTTGTGACACGCTTTTCCTTATAATAAACATACTTTAGAGTACGTTTTCATGTATTTAATTATATAAGCATGTAAATGTTTTATTTTGATGCGACGCTTCGTAAGGCTATTTAATACGAAATTTAAAAATATAACTAAAATTCGCTGTAAACTCGTAGTAAAATTAAAATGTGTTGACATTATCTATACTATGTATCTTATATCTATCAGTATATCCAGGTTATTTTTAGTAATATTAAATTTTTTTCGGATGTACACCAAAATAAATCTGAACCCATAGAATTTTATTATTAACATTAACTTCCTCTCCTACTATTTACGTTCTATTTATTAAAATTTGAGTATCAGAATAAAGAACATCGTAAAAACAGTCCTTGGGAAGCGTCGATGTAAGCTTATACTTAATGCATACAGGCTTATTATTACTATTTATATTATTTTGCCATGCACGATTTGCTTGATACCAGTTGTGGCAGCTGAGAAGGCTCATCAAAACCTATTGGACGGCGTGGAACAGTTCGACAAGACCCAGATGAAGCACACCACCACAGAAGAGAAGAATCCATTGCCACCTATCGAAGGTTTTTGTTTTATGCTTTGTTTTTCGCTTTATTTACGTTACTGCATTTTATCTGCACGTTTGTTTGACTGTATTCTTATGTGCCTAAATTAGGACCTTAAACCCCAATTAAAACGATAACAGAAAAACAAGAAATGCAAGTAAATTATTTCCTCTATAACAAGGTGACTTCTACGGTGACTACCATATATGGAATTCACGTCCTCAATTACCATACAAGGAAGTATTATTTCTGAATATACTCCAAATGGATGAATTTATTATGTACGATAAATGGGTTTAAATAAGATTTTTAAACATATATATATTACATTAACATTTACAATAACATTTAGTATAATGACGTTTGTATTGGACAAAATGTATAACGGGTGAACTATCAATAAAATCACAATATTTCTTAATAATAATTCCTTAATCATTTTAGTGATAATCGTTCACTCCCCTTTTGCGGCTTAAAGAAGATCTTGTAATTCTATTTGTATTCAGTGATCAATCTCCGCGCCAAATGCTGGTTGACCATAAATGGATCGAAGATGTTCTACTAACGTCAATGTAAATCCTGCTCACGTAGATGAGGCCTTGTACGGCGCGTACACTCATGTAATTAACAAATGTAGTCTGTTTGCGAATCCATTTCAGATGATTGCAACTTACTTACATAGATTGTATCTTGAGCAATTATTATTACATTGATTCAGTGTTTTAGCCTATTTAACTCCCATGTCCCCTTACCTCTAAGGTATAAGTCTCCAACAACCACGCTAATCCGATGAACGTTGGTGGTCAAACAACCCAAAATTGTTTAAAAATCCTTAGTATGATCTAGGATTTTTTTTAGGCTACTATCTGTCGACACTACCTCAGTTCAATTACTAGAATATTACTACTCTTACTTGAATTGTATAGCATCAATTCAATCAGTGTAATATATCTTCAGTGAAATTATTTTTAACTCTAAACGTTTTTTTATCACCAGCTATCAAAGCCGAGAAGGAGAAGAACCAATTCCTGAACGGTATCGAGAACTTCGATCCCACTAAACTGAAGCACACCGAAACCTGCGAGAAGAACCCGCTGCCCACTAAGGACATCATTGAACAGGAGAAAACGGCTTAAATAACCATATTTCTCTACCGCATATATTATAATCGCTAGTATCGCTGTATTAGACTCATAATTTTAAGTAGTAGTCAGTTCGCGACGCTCGCTGTCAGATCGGGAAGTTTCGTTCGCATGGCAACACTTCAGTGTGGTTGTTACCTTCGTTTTACCCGTGTTTAAATATGGAACGCTTCAACGGTCGTCGCGAACAGGCTCATAGATATAGGAACCAAATTTTCTATGTCACTTTTAACAGTATATAACTGATAAGCGTATTTTACGAGCATTTTCATTAATTTATATTCGATACGAATGAGTAAATGATAAGATTGAGTACTGATTTTCTTTTAAGGCGGGAACACACTGCACTCCTTTATTATTTTTATTTTTCGATATGTAATCGCTTTGTGCTTGTGTTCTCTATATTTTAAGGGAAATAGTTTTATTTTTATGTGTACATCCTCAAGATTCGCACTCCGGTAGCGAAGTCACTGGTCAAATTAGGAGTGTAGTTACCAATTTTAATTTGGATATCGAAATTGTTCTTTTGATAAATATTATTTCATCGTATTATTAACGTAGGCATAGTAGAACGGAACGAACAGTAGATTGATATATAAATGCTCAACTGTGTATTGGAAAGCTAAAATAATTTTTTAAGAAGCATTTCTTTTTCTGGTGATGATGTGAACAATAATTTTTATACTGTCGTATTTCATAATAATATTGTATACTGGTGAATAATTTTTCAATTTTATAATATGCTAATAACGATGCCAATAAACCATTTTTTATCGGAAATTTGTATGTTTTATAGACGGTGCTTTTTTATAAATATAGAATGAAAATGTGTGTTTTATTTAATCAGAAAAATGATGATGATACACACACTACTCGCATTCAGCCAACCCCCATACACATTTACAACATTACAATAACAAAAAGTTTTTTTTATTACTTTTATATATAACCCGGCGATAGACGAGACTGTTTTAATAAGTGGTCCCGACAAGTAACCAATGCATCGCTAGCTTAGAATGAGAGCCCTTCGCAGAATGTTTTTTTAATTCTTATGGATCGAATACGTACAAATACGCATTATAATTGCTTGAATCAGTAGTCACTTGGTCATGATCTCAACCTTATGTCCCGGGGCTGCTCTCAGATCTCTCCACAACCGGGAATGTCCTGGAATACATGCCATTTTTGCGGATTGTGAAATCCATGATTTACTCACGGTGAGGCAATACTATCATGGTGGTAGGTATAATAAAGTTATGTGAGTGGTAAAAGAAACAAATTTTAATTTACGAATCTATGGTATTTTGCCTTCAAAGGCCTGGCTGACGCTCTCGTGGAGAACCAGAACAGTGGAGATTGAAGTGGAGGTTTCCCCTTATTTATTAAAAAGTAAATAGATGTACAATGAAAATATGAAAGTACTAGGAAAACAATAGAGCTAAACTATAACTAAAGTAGTAGTATGAATGTGTATGTCCTGAAGTATGGCAAGCGTGCTG
>DWGW01001607.1:0-11006 GCA_018247775.1 Udranomia orcinus
TCTTCGCGGTTACTAAAATTTTATGTCCCCCTATGGGTAATTTTAAAGACAAACTTTCTTTTCCCCCCCACCACGGGCCCCAACCCCGCCATATTGTCATTCTCTTTTTTTTTGTGCGCCGTTGTTAATTAGGTATTAGTTAATTTTTTAAATTAGATTAGATCAAAATTCAGGAGGCTATTAGTTTGTGAAGATAGAATAAACATATGAATGTATTTAGCTTGAGTTTCCAAGTGTTCCAATAGATAAGACATGCCCATAATATTTCGAACCAATCCCCTTTCTCCTAGCATTAAGAAAACCGTCACATACCTTTTAACCTCAACTCCCTTTTTCGGACCACATCTAGAGAAACAACCAAACCACCAATACATATTCCCATCGTGTTATGAACGTGCATAGATAATCTGCATCCATGATGTGGGGCTAGTTGGCATTCACGTCATGTGCTCACATGAATAGACGATTATGGCGAAAAGGGGTCAAATTGACATATCTTTAGAAAAGGCCTCCTGATTCGTGACTGTTTAAAGGACCGGACCCATCGAAGACAGGTAACTAGTTTGAGCGAAGCGAGAGGGTTGTGAAATACCTTAATGTCTGTAAACATAGATGTGTTATTGAAATGAGAAGAGAATTTGAAGTTAAAAACCGAACTAACTGATTAGGTTTAATTACGGTTACGAAACCAGACAAAGTTTTGTTGATGATTATAAACAAGACTTCAACAGAATATGAATTAATTGTAAGTAAACATTGAATAAATTGAAGTAAGGTTTTTAATAGAGTTAAGTTACATTTGTTTGTTACAGCGAGGAAATATTTATTCGCTGTTTACCGTTTCGCTGGCACAAGTCAGTTACACGCATCGGTTCTATAAGCGTGTACGGGCGATAAATTCTGCCGATAGTGTTGTTACACTGTCGATTTGAATTCGGGGTCAGTTGGGCCTATTCATCTTGAAACTCGAATTTCTCTCGAACTCTGACACCCTTGAACCGTTTTCGTTATTGGCAACCGATCGGTATCATGTTAATTTCTTTGTCAATGGTAATTTTGCAACGTGTAGGTACTAATGTTCTGCTTCCTTATTCACGACGTACTAGGAGTTCAATGCTTTTGAATCGTCGTAGTATAAATTCTATCTTGTGTACCAATTAGTTCTTCCTTTACTATATCAACTTCTTCATTGTTAAAAGTTGTGAAGTATAAGGCATAAATACCATCATTGTTGTCGTTCAGACCTACTAGAATAGTAGCAGTAACAAGTAGGATTTCAGTTGAATATGATACGTTAAAGAAGTCACGCTTACATGTATGCATTAACCAACGCTGCAAATCCAAATCTCGCTGCATGCAAACGGTGGAATGACGTCAGACGATCATATCTGAACATAATGAGCTTGTCAGATGGAAGCCGGGGGGCTGTTGCCAACGTGATGGTATCGATTAACTCAATAAGCGATTGACGTCTCAGGATGTAACGCCTCGGGATGTAATATGATCAAAATTAACACGGGGTCGATTTGATTAAGGAATAATGTTATAAATAGATTTCCGAGATTCAATTACGGATAATAACAATCAAAGGAGTATACGAAGAGGAGACTCGATTCTTGTCATTAATGATGAAATTTTGAAAGTGGTTGAGTTGTAGAAGTGGATAGATTTATGACAATGCCATAATGACATATTGACAAATGACATATTGTGTTCTTGTTTATATGTTGATGTTGTATGTATGTCTAATTTATTACGAGTATTAACTATATGAAAACACACGCCTACGTTTGGCACAGGTAATTTGGCCGACTTTTACTTCCATAAATTTAGATTATTTTCAACTATTTCAGAAACATAAACGATAATGAAATAGGAAATATTAATATTTAAAAAAAATAATACTACTAAACTACTAAACTCTTACTGATGGTCGAAACGCGTTACTGCGCTACAAGTAATACAATATTCTGAATACCAATACCAATTCCAGTATAACGGAAGTCTCACGTTGTTTATCGACAATCATATACACGAGTGATTATCTAAGAAACATTATATACATTACAACGGGTTTGGTAACAACCTTTATAATAGATCTCGTAGGCCAGTTTCGTGGCTCCGATCGTCAAGATAAACAGACAAGGTCAAGAGTACGCTCCGGGCTATATTTAATAGTGGCATGAAATTTATAACTATCATACTTATAATTTCAACTCCGTTCTCGATATGCACGTCCGGGGTAGGGTCGGCAGAATCGATAGAAAACAATTATACTGTAAAAACAGTTGTTGGATTACGATTTGGATTTGTTTGCGCAATTACCGTGTTTATGGCGGCGTGTGTGGTGCTTTTAGTTTTTATTGACACTAACATTTTCACCGGCAAATGTGATCGGATCGTGTGGAACGGTTCGTTTTGCGTTTGGAATAAAAATCACGGTCATTAATTGCATTCGTGCGCTGTTTGTGTTGGGCGACGGATAGATTGGCATAGTAAGGGTGATTGCGAATTTCTGTTTCCGAGGGTCCGAATTCGATTCCCCAGGGGGTTAAATTGGATTCGCTGGTATGAATAGGGTCTTTTAACTTTGGCATAAATACGTTAGTACGCCATAGGAGTGGCCCATCATTGATTGTACAAGTATTTATGTAATATAAAAAAGAGTGCAATTTCCAAAAAAAAATGCCTTCAAATTTAAAACAAAAATCGTAAGCGATTTCTATTGGGATATTTTGTTTTGCTAACCATACCTCCAATCTAATCACGTCCGCGAGAGGTAATCACTCTTATACACTTTTTGCTTTACGTCAACTCACAAATAATGGTCAAACGCTGCTTGTAGAAGGTGAAATGAAGGACCCGAGTCGATCTCGTTTTTTGTGGACATTCAATGTAATTCTAAATTATTATAAGTATATCTGAGTGTGTTATAATATTATGTTGTGCATAAAGTAGTATTAGACTCAAAAACATTAGACCATTAGAATAAATTATCGCGGAAATAATAATGAAAACGTACAATAATGTAGACACACGGCGGATTTTTGTTAAAAGATTCGAGATAAAGAATTTAGTTTTAAGAATAATGTTACTGATTGAATCACCGAAACTGGCGGATATGGTACTAATGATATACGTAGCAGCAACTATCTTTATCGATACTAATGCTAATGTCATGACGAATATTGAGGAAATTCAAACGTTTATCCTACACAGTTTTAGGACCTTTCGCACGTACAATTGTTTTACAAATACTTTTCTCAGTGCTTAGTTGGAGCAAGAATCGAATTTGTAGGTTCTTGGAACTAATCCAGAAGATAAACAAGGACTAGATACGGACTCCAGCAAATACAAGACATGCGAAACGAATCCAAAGGACTTGTTTAACTGAAGTAACGATAATCGTGAAGCCGTAGTTGCTTGAATGAAGCTCAATGGTGGAATCAACCACGTCGTATAATCAAGGATTAAGGGTTTACTTCAGTCATCAGCAAATCAGGTTTGCTGAGTAAAAGGAATGGTGTGGGTGCAAATAATTGATTCACATTTGTTTTAAACGAAGTCGAATCTTTTTATTGACTGAGACGATAAATTGTAAAGTATATACATAAATATTTAGCGCGTATTTATGGACAGTGGTATCGTAACTTGCGTCATTCTTGTAAATATTCTGAGAGGCACATAAAAAGTGCATTATACGATTATGTGTGTCTCATTTCCTTGTTAGTCGAGTACAGTTCATAGTACGCTCGTCGTCGGTGATACAGCTGAAGTAGTGAATTCTTAATAACCTTTAGGTTACAGTGCTGGACATAAGAGGTTTAGACTCGGAAGTGGCGATGTATTTGCATGTGGTTTCGAAACGCTTAAATATTTAATTCCATTTGAGTGTTTCGGTCTGTGAGCATTCTGTAGCGGTTGGAACATTATGATTTACATCTGAACGCACTTAATTCTAGGATGGTGTTTGCTTTCGCCGCAATAGTTGTGCGGGTTAAATATAATAATAATTACTGTGCTAGTAAAATATTGATAAAATACGTACTCAGTTTCAGGATGGAACAAGAATTAAACAATATTTATAGCTAATACAAATATTGTCTTCAACAATATTTCGACTTCTAAATTTGAATTAGACAAGTTCCGGTAGTTTTTATGGGCGAGAAGCGACTCTTATGATTTCGTCATGTGTGATTACCGGCTGAAGTTATCGTTTAAAGTTCTGGAATTTGTGAACCTTTAAGAAATTAAAAACCATTTGATTAAAACAGAATGGTATCGCGAGAAAACCTACGGGCAAAAGCTCAACATTTAACATACGTAAGAATAGTTAGTATTGAAAAAAAAACAGGAAACTTCGCAACTTACATCGATTCGCTCCCCACAATTATGATAACATCGTATCATGCACCCACTAGATAAATGGGTAAGTAAATGAACGCTCGGCTGTGCAGGTAATGAGTGCATAATCCAGTTTGCTACTGGGTCAAGTTAGAAACGTGTTCAGAACAGGAATCGAACGAAACATTACAATTATCGATTATTAACCACTTAGTCTGAGGTGAAACTTTATGACGGCGACTGGAGCCTTTCCCTCCAGATTGACTTGAAAATGATTCGGTTGGTAGTATAGATAAAAAGGTAAGTGTAACAGATACAGAACACTGATAGTGCTAATGAATCATGCTATTACGTTTACGAGAAGGAGCATAAAATTAAGTACTAAATAACTTAACTAGAAACTGTGATAGGAAAATGCTTTCTATTCACTTTAAACATTTGTTAACAATACATAAGTAAGAAATCTTCATGAGAAGCTTGAATTTTTTTCATTATATATTCTTGATTCTTGATCAAAGTTTCATGAATCAGACATGAATTCATTACAGGCTGTGTACAAACTAATTAAAACATTGTAAATCAAAATTCTGAAACAAACGAGCCAATCTAAACAACAATTACAATTTAATCTAAATTTATTGAAATACCGAGAAAGCTTACAAATAGTCGAATAACTAATTTTGAATCCGATGAATTTAGTTCGCATTGGGGAGTGTTTGGATAGATTTAGACACTTCAGTGTTAGAGACTAAAGTTGAACGATTTTTTCTAATGAGGAATGACAAAGATTGCACCGTAAGTAAATTGATCGACAAAACGTTAAGTAGTCCCATTAATCAATCAATCGTATATAAGTATACTCCAATTGATTCACAAAATTAATCGCAGGACTTTCAATTGATTTAAGAATGCCAATCAATTAGTATTTTGTTATTTTCTCACTTGATTTGTTACTCGGCAAGTCCCTTTACTCCGAAGAGTAATTTCATTTATTTGAGCGGCCTTAAGGTCAACGAATTCAACGATTGCTTAGCAATTGCCTCCATTAAATCAAGCCGAGATCTCAATTCCATTACAATTACTTAAGGTACCTTTCTGGAGGTCAAATGGAAACCAATCTTTTTCTTAGTTAGCAATTCTGTGTTTCGTGTATATTAAGCTAAACCTGAATCGAAAAATCGTAAATTTATACGACATGGCGTAATAAATAAGTGTAAATCTTTTTCTTTAAATATTCTTATGTCATCGTTAAAAGGGTTTACAAATATGTAAATAAAACACCTGTTTTAAAGTAAATACAATGATCTAATACAAATAAACGATAATATCGAGACATTAAAAGAGAATAAACAAAAATAATTTGATTTAGAGGATGCAAAAGATCGGTTCAGTGAATTTATGATTTTGGAAGATAAATTGAATAGTAGACTGGCTTGTGATTTCCTGTATTATAATGTATTCGAGCCGAGCGGTCCACTTGCCGAGCTTCGAAGGTTGTCATAGAGCAGCGCTGTAACAGACAGGTCAATTGTGTACGGAATACGAAATGGAACGAAACATGCGCCCTCTATGTTTCTGTCGCCGTTTTATGAACAATTGCATTTTAAGACACTCCTAGAATAGTACCTGCTTAGAATCTATATCAAAATTAACTATTTTGGGATTTGTTTGAAAATTATATTTTTAAACGTGTTAAAATAAGTTTCAATTGTCAAAAAATAGTCGTTAAACAAGTTTATTTATTATTATACAATAAATAAACCTGTAATCAAAACAGAATTTTTCAATGTTAAAAGATTCATTAAGCGTACATAAAGCTTTTACTAAATATTATATATGAGTACATGCACAAGAAATTGCTAGATATTTCAATACAAATACCGTAGCAGACTCCCCATCGAGTACACATTAATACCAATCGTCACATTGCATACAATTATCATTAATTTAAACAATAAATCCAAATGTGGCAGACAGTATATTACTACACGATGCATAATAAAATAAAACAGAGAAACAGGTAAATGAAAATTAATATGATAAAGGAAATATTTATGTTACTTTATATGCTGCTCATTATCCTTCTGATATAAAAAGTGAATTGATGACTGATATAAACGACACTACTTCTATAAAGAGAAGAATTAATGATACAGCGGTTATGACGATAACGCTTTTAGTTAAATAGATGCGCAAACTGGTGCAACAATTAAATAAATTTAACCACAAAGAAAAAAATAATACGACTTTAAATGTAGTTTGAACGGTTTTGTTTCACATTGCAATAATTTCGAACGATACAATGGTTGTTTAAAATATAATTTTGACGTTAATCTTGCTGAAACATTTCACATTTAATATTGACAGGATGACAAAAGATTATTTTCACATAACAATAAATACTGACGAGTAAAACTTTACGTCAGTAAAATGAGCGATTAGAATCGACAGGTGACCATATTTGGAGGCACGTACAAAAAAATCTAATAAGGAAAAATAAAACAAACAGTCACGAAGCCAATGAAATGCAAAGAGCCGATTAAAAGACTATTGTAAATTTATTCCGAGAGGTTCAACCCACGTAGGCAGAATATCAAAACTACATATAACGTGTCTGTGTGTATGTTTGGTAACCACGTCACGTAATGTGCCGATGTGTGCTGACTGGCAATAGGTGATTTTTTATGCCCCACCACACAGTATTTATTGAATCCTGTATCGTTGCGTAGATCAAACCCTGGAACTTGACTTGCACGAGTGATGACCTTAGAATGGTTAATGATAAAGCCACGATTATTGAATATCCGTAAGCTATTGGAACTATTTATTTTGATATATTCATTTGTTATAGCAGTAAATAAATATTAATGGTCTCATTAGATTACTTGAAACAAATTACCAATGTGTTTACATTGGGCAATATGGAAAAAGTCATGAATTATTTATTTGTTATTTAATAAATACATTTGTATGACAAACCTATTTTGTAACTATATTGCAGAACCAAAAACGACATAAAACGTATGATTTGTTATTGCTCTTACGTCTTCAAAAGCTTAACTTAGTAACAAATCCTTGAGTAAAGTTATTGGGAAAGCAATACGCGTATTGTTAAATCCTCGGAATAGTCTAGTGAATAACTCATAATTTAATAAAAGCAGCACTAAATAAAACTTTGTACTGACCGTCGAACTACTAAAATTTTATCGGAGCAATATAATGCAGATTCTTGTCCAGTGATTTCAACAATCAGACAGATCTATATTCTTATGACCATCTTTATGAGAGTTGGGAAGATCGTACTCAAATGTTCCGATTTGAATCAAAAATACTTTGAGGACGTATTGATACTCTTTACTTTCAATTTATGTCCATGTAAAAATATAATAGAGTCCGTCTGAGCTTACGTTTATGGGTGCATCCACCTCGGGTTGTCTGTCGTCTTTATAGATTTTATTTTAAAACATAAATTATTTTGTTTATACTATGCTAGGTATGGTAATAAATTTTGTACGACTTGTCCACGGCTCCAATGAGTTATGTTTCTCTTTTGAAAAGAGTGAATTGCTAATGGATTCAGACGATTTTATTGTGAGTGACCTTACAAAGTTGGATCGGCGGTGCGACGAGTCGTTTATGTCTGCGTAATTAATAAAATTTGTTGCAGTTACTCTGTAAGATTTATTACTGTTATGGATAATAACAGCAATCATGCCGTCAATAACATAACGTGTACAAGTGTTAAGTGCTTTGAAGTTGAATATATGTTTTAATCCCTAACTAAAATATTCATAAGTGTCGTAATTCCCAAGATTTAATATTAAAGATCGAGCTTAGGCTATAAGTAGGTTTATAAATGCCAATAAGTTACAGCTACTAAGCTAAATTTAAGTTGTGATTATTTAGTGCTAAATTCTCGTTTCCAAATCTTGTAGACGTCTACATGCAACACGTAAAATATAAATAATATTTAGGCGTCATATAGAGAATACAAATGGACATTAATCTTAAATGCACTCTCATCCAGTCCATCTCCATCCACTCCACGTACAAGAACAACATCCACTAGACACAAAACCAACATACAAGCAAAAGAAACTAGACAATCGTGCAGCTATAAAATAATTCTTTCGAGTGCTCCCATTAAACTTCTACTTGGAGCCATGAACGAACTTGTGGATGTAAAGAAGGCGAACAGTGGCAACGCAATTTGCATCGTCATTATTGCAGACGCCGGGGCAGATTAACGCTGGAAACAAACATTTAAGTGCAGACACCGCTCCTACTTTGTATATGAGTTCTGTTTGAGCTGCAAGTTTTTCTAGTGTGTTTGTTCCGTGGACTATGGTTTTGTTATTGGAAGTAGTGAGTGTTGGTAACGGCCTATTCGATCCATTGTTATCGCTTAGATTTTTTTTAGTATCTAAAACATGGTTATTTTTCTGATGATCGTCTTTAGTACCATTAAAATGAGTAAACTACGGCTACTAAATACTATTTACTATAAATGTTTATAAAAATATTCTACAATAATGTATTACGCTATTCATAACCAAAAAAAAACTTGAACTCAAGTATTTAGAAAGCAATCGTCGTTTGATGGATCAACAATCACAGCGTCGTCAAAAAGACAACACAAAGACGTCATTGGTATCCAAAATACACATACAGAACAAAACCTAAACGCAACAATCCAAACATATCTTTTTGCGTTTTATCAAACGCTTAAGCTCACAATGAAATTCACAGTCAACATTAAAATTCAGTCATTAGTCTCACTTTACAAACCCCTTTTATACCATAGTTACGTTGACTCCGAACGCTTACGGAAACTTTTGCTCGTTTCAAATTTCAAGAGTTCAAATCCTGGAGTTTTACATGCGTAATAAATGGCTTTATTATCATAGAGCAAAATATGGGATAGAGTTAAAATTTTCTACCTCATAAAACATTGTAAGACTTTGTTGATCCTACCGTCTGGATTCTCGGTAAATACTCCGTTTGCTCTTAACATAAACGCGGGGTACAGTTAGCAAATAAATTCGAGTTGTGTAATCGTTTCAGCAAAGGAACGTGGATTTTATATGTTACTATCATTATCGTCTTTAAAACGCTTTACCGTTATTGAGAACACTTTTTCGTTCTATTCGTTTTTGTATCTGTGGTACGATGTTGTGTTTAATTAAAAGAAATTGTATATCGAGGATGTTTAATATCTTTCACGTAACTTTGCTTATTTACATAACGTTATTTTCCCCACAGAAAAAAAATGTTCTATTTTTGTTTTTATTACTAACATGTCAATACATACTACTAGTAATTTTGTTAACCCTTCGATGGGGATCGAACCCACGACCTCTCGATCGTAAGTCCGACACACTACCCATCGGGTATTGCCTAAAAATCTATTACGTTCTATTAAATCCGCAATTATATCGCATCGATTGTTTTGCTATCGCTACTTGAGTTTCTGAACAAAGTTACGCTGCCGGCAACATATTAGTACCTTTAGCGACAAAACAAAACATTTGTCTGTCCTTTATGAGGTGTGCGCAAAATGTTTGTATATTCAGAACCTTGCCATTTACAATCTAACTTATTAATTCCGAAACCATTGCTAACGGACTATTAATACTGTTATCAAGATAATATATTACAACTTATTAATTACTATCATTACTATTGATTGCGAACTTAATTTTACAAGTAAGGCATAAAGCACTTATCCCAGGTACATAAAATGTAGCTTTTAATTCTGAGGCACTTAAATCTGATACCTAAACTTATTTTAAAGGTTTCATAACATATGTCTGTTATAGCAAAAACTAATCAATGTAAAGTAATGAACAAACATACAAATTTGCATTTGTATTCGTAGTGACCGTGAGATATTACTTTAATTTTATGATAAATAACTTTTAAACGTAAAAATTGTTCCAACTTGTTTTTTTATTCTGTACTAAATTATAAAGATCTCATCGCATCGCATTATGATATAAAATTAAGATATTATGATAATTATGTTTAAGTGAATTAATTTAAAATTGTAATTATTTTGTCCCATCTTAAGTAAAAGGTTAATGACCGTTTACATTTGAAATAGTTATTTTGCCGCTTGAAAATATTTATTTTTCGTTGTTTTTCTTTGATTTTAGATTTTATTTATAATATAATAACTATACACGACTGTGATATACATTTTTTATAAGTTTAGATGTATATACATCACATAGCGTCACGAATACCTATTTTATGCCAGCTAAAAAGGAATTATAACAATAATACTTCTTGCAACGAAACTTTAAGAAGACTAGTTGTAGCACGAGAGGTAAAGTCTCGTAAATTTACTCACTGTCGATGTCTCGACTTTTAACTTTAAGTTGGGAAAAATTCTCCGCCCAAGACCGAGCTGATGTTGGGCGGGCGGTCTCAATATGAAAACTTAGACCCGCCCAAAACACTCCGCTATTAAACGTGTAGATGAAACTCGAGTTTAAGTTTAGAACTACTTAAAGATGGCACGTTAGAATTTAAAAGTTAAAATTCCAAAGTTAGAATTTTAGTGGAAAATTTTAAGTCACCTCCGAATTACTAAGCGGAAATATTTTAGCTGGCAAATGTTATTTCTTGGAAACTGGCACATATTTTATTTTATGTGCGCG
>DWGW01001608.1:0-11005 GCA_018247775.1 Udranomia orcinus
AAATCCATATCTTTTGTTCTATAAACAGTAAATGTTACATACTGACGTTTCCAAAGCAAAGTAACGTAACCGATTTTTTCACAATTTGTCTTACAATCTAATTATTATAATATTAATAAGCGAATTGCTTACTTAATTAATATGTTCGAAAGAAGTAAACTGAGTAACGAATATTTAGCGCCTCGTATGATATCATCTCCGCACAATGGGACCGGAGTCATGACATCATACTCCCGACCTTACGGAGCGGGTACTGATTTACAAGCGCTCAGTGCCCGCGACTCGCCCATCAATGAATGACGCGCAATTCTCGTCTCTTTGCTCATAACAATAGTGATTTGTACCACTTTCACTCGATTTATCATTGACGGCTGCATGATAGCATAACATAAGTAAGTTCTACGTGTTTTTAAAGTTGTTGAGTGAACCAATGTGACATTCTAATTATAGAAATCATTATATTACTCAGCTTGTGAATCAGGTGTTTTTATACAATGTACATAAACGGTTAATTATTCGATTTACGTGTTTGGTGGTCTACGTTATTCATGTGTATATTTTTAACTACCTCCGAACTACAAAATCAATCAGAATATCAATCTAAAACAACTTAAATGATCAAGATTAAGATATTCTAAAAGAAAACATTATTAGAGGAATCAACGAACGTTACAATAACATATAAGACAGTGTTAAATGTCTTGAATTATATTAATTATAATAAATAGTTTCAAATGTCTTCAATTAATTATACATAGCAAAAATATTCCGACTATTTCCTATTTTAAAATAGTTCTCGAATTGTATAAAAATTAATTCGCATGTTAATGTTTATTTCCTTGTGCCTCATATACAAAACAAGGTGAAGGCTAACACGCTAAGGTCTGCAGCAGATTTATGTGCGCATACTAAACGTACATACATACAGATATTATGCGGTTTTTGAACGTCATGCATGCATGCTTGCAACAGGTGGTAACAGCTAGCTGGCGCGTATGGACATCTGTGATCAACCCAAAACAGGATGGTTCTTTCTTAGATCAAGTTCTTTCATTGAGGACAAAAGTTCGAACGCCTCGGTTGAATGTAGTAACTACACCCTTAAAAACACAGCAGCGAGAACACTGCTGTTATTAAGCAAAAATAGGTGTGATGATCATGCCTCCGGAGACTAACCAATACAATTTAAACCTTACTTGAGTCTCCTATCGGGTTAATAATTGACTCGCGCAACATGATCAAGTTTCCAAAAACACTGGTAAATGTCCAAGTGCAATATAATAGTAGTTAAGTATTTCTTAATGATCATAACAGACTTTAACATTTAAAATAATTTCGCCAATTTTGAAAAAGGGTCTTACTTTTTTAATGTTTTTGCAAATTAATGCTCGTGTTGTATTTGCACTAAAAAGCGAATCTTATCGGCACTTGCTTTACGATTGCTTATTTATTAATTCTGTTATAGATGTTTTCCTCTCGTCTCATAATAAATATAAAATACATTTAATTGTATACCACAGTTTAATCGGGATATTTTGGGACGCCAATTTCATACTGGAGGTATTTGCGTTTTCCGTTTCACGTTAACCGATAAAATGTGGGTTTCCTAAGTTGAATCTATTATTTATATTATTAAAAATTGGTATTCGTATTTATGTAAACAAAAAATAGTTAATGTAAGGCAAGATTTAAAAGTTCCTTAAGCTACTTTATTACCTATACGGTATTTTTATAGATAAAATGGAAACTTTGGAGTCAGGACATGGTGTGCAAGTGGTTAACCCTGGAGCCGAGCACACGTTCACGCTGGACGAGGAGGCGCTGGCGGCGCTGCTGCTGCGCGAGGACGTGCGCGACCGCTCCGCCGTCGTCATCTCCGTGGCCGGCGCCTTCCGCAAGGGCAAGTCCTTCCTGCTCGACTTCTTCCTGCGCTACATGCACCACAAGGTGAGCCCTGCCGCCCCTCCCCTCACTATCATCAACTAGCGGAAGAACTGCCTGCTATACATATGGATTAGGTACCAATCTACAGAAAATATGTTTTGTTCTAATCGAAGAGTTTAAACAATCCAACTCACCTAAGTAGGTACTTAAATATCCGAACGATAAAAGCTCTTCGTTAAAGCGAAGGTATACCTAACATACTCTCTTACTTATATGTGTAATTCATTGTTATCTGTGATTCTTTCTTGTTCTAGTACAATATAAAAGACAGCAACATCGACTGGATGGGCTCGGATGATGAACCACTGAAAGGCTTTAGCTGGCGCGGAGGCTCTGATCGGGACACAACCGGGCTGCTTCTGTGGTCACAGCCATTTAAAGCCACTCTTGCGAATGGCGAGAAAGTAAGTATTATTTTAAATATATATTTTAATAATTTTCTTTATATTACGTTAAATAATTTCTTCAACACAAATAATTTTCATTGTCAACCAGCTGTACGGGAAAATAATTTGGGGAAAACATTATTGATATAGAACAATATAATTATTACATTAATGGGTTACGTAATTACTCTATATTGCCTAACTACTTATAATTCCAGGTGGTGATATTCCTGATGGACACGCAAGGGACATTTGACAGCGAATCCACGGTGCGTGACAACGCCACCGTGTTCGCGCTCTCCACCATGCTGTCGTCAGTACAGATATACAACCTGTCACAAAATATCGAAGAAGATGACCTACAGCACTTGCAGGTGTGTTGGCATTGGTCGTAGGATTGTATACTTGTGATATAATTGAATTGTCATATTAGTAGTTTTAGTATACATCGTACTCGTCCGGTAAAGCTTCGGTAGTTAGCATTCCTGGTTGAGCTCAAAGCGATTCATATTTCATTCACAAAAACAAGTAAAAATACAGCATTACTGATGATGATTTTAATTATTATGTCTCCTTTTGAAGGTTCTCTCCTAACTCTGCCCGATTGATTCTGTACTCTTCTTGCGCATTAAATTAAACATATTAATTTTACACAATTATTATTTCATCCACAGTTGTTCACGGAATACGGTCGACTAGCGCTTCAGAGCAACGATGGTAGCCGCAAGCCCTTCCAACGGCTGCAGTTCCTTGTCAGAGACTGGAGCTTCCCTTACGAGCATCCCTATGGCGTGGAGGGGGGACAGCAACTCCTCGCCAAGAGACTTGAGGTTGGAACCAAAATTGGTAACATTTTGCTAAATATAGCCATGAAAGTAGTTTTTTATATTGTATTATCTCCTTGTTCCTATACAATCTTGGATGTGGCCCATAAAAATGCGTATTTTGAAATCTGAATTATTTAAATTTATATAAGTAAACCCGAGATCAACTAATAAAAAGTACTATAATGTCCGAAATCAGGTCCACGAAGGTCAACATGAAGAACTTCAATCGCTGCGAAGGCACATCGCAGCTTGCTTCGAGGAGTTGGCGTGCTTCCTCATGCCTCACCCTGGTCTGAATGTCGCTACAAACCCTAATTTCAACGGTAGTTTAAAAGGCAAGCATTGATTATAGTATTTACTGTACCTAGTATTCGAATGCATAGGACTAGTATGAAATAATGTTAAGTATAAATCAATCATTTGCAGATATAAGTCAGGAGTTCAAAACGTCTCTGAAGCAGATAGTGCCGATGTTGTTGGCACCGGAGAACTTAGTCCCTAAATTGATCGAGGGCCAAAAGATAAAGGCAAAGGATTTGCTACTATACTTCAAAGCCTATATGAAGATATTTAATGGGACTGAACTGCCTGAACCTAAAACCATATTAGAGGTGAGTCGAAAACTGTAAACCTACGCTGCAGTCTTAATATATTGTAGTACGTACGAAGGCATCTCAATTTGGCTAATCTTATGGTAATCAAACTAATAAACCTCTAAGCCTATTTTACAGGGATAACTAACGCATCTTCAACCAACTAATAAGAATAAAACACATTATCGGTACAGTACTTATCATAAACTCTAATACTCCTTGTTTAGGCCACAGCTGAAGCTAACAACCTGTCAGCCGTGTCAGAAGCCCGCGAGGTGTACGAGAAGCTAATGGAGGAGGTGGTGGGGGGGACGCGGCCCTACCTGCAGCCGCGACTCTTGGAGGAGGAGCATCGCCGCGCGCGGGACAAGGCCTTGCACGTCTTCCACAGCAAGAGGAAGATGGGCGGCGAGGATCTAGCCACCACGTACGGGAATAATCTTATTAAGGTAAGTAAATTTAAGCATTCATATTAAGTGTGGGGAACTTGCACTAACTTTAAAAAAAATGGATAGTTTAAAGCAAAATACAAAAAAACGCTATTATTTCGCCACAAATGGTGATAAAGCTTTTGACAACTTCACCGTTGTTTCGAGCAGGAACTAGAGGAGACGTTCGAGCAACTCCGCGCGCACAACGAAGGCAAGAACATCTTCAAGTTGGCGGGCACGCCTAGTGTGCTGGTTGGGCTGGTGCTTCTCGGCTACCTGCTGAGCGTCATAGGCTCCGCACTGGGCGTGCAGACTGTAGTAGCTGTAGGACAGACCGTGTCTGTCGCCGCCGCTGTTATGCTCGCCGTGTGGGTTTACTCCAGGTGAGGAACCATGCATAAGTACTGTGGGAATTATCTGGAAACTATCTGGCACGTACGTAAAATCGAGTGATTGAAGATAGAAAAGATGAATAGCAGAGAGACACAGATGGTCTAAAACCATTCATTATTTTTTTATCTATTTCAGGGTGACCGGCAATCTACGCGAACTAGCAATCCAGTTAGATGAACATGCTGAAACGATTCGTGACTATGTCAGTTCTAGTTTATTATTTTCTTCAAATATAAACAGAATTCTTGCGGCTCTATAACATAAATTAATCATATAAATAATTAAATTAGTATGATAAATTAATATAATAAATCAATAATAAGAATAACATCAATTTACTTTCACAGATTTTTCGACAAACGTGGGATTCGGTGAGCCATCGCGCGGCGGCCGCAGCGGTTGGCTACAATTCGGACAAAAAGCGATCTTAGCGATGTCCTATGTTTATTTTCATAAGCTATGGAGTGATGTCAAATTAAATGTACAGTCTGACGTATACTTGCATTTATAAAAAAAATATCAGCACAAAATAATTAGAAAAATTCCATTAAAGTATGTTCATATCTGGACAATGGCGCCACCTTCATCCATTATAGTAGTTCCATTTTGAAGCTGAAACAAATAATACATAAATACATTTTATTTGAAACTTATACGAACATAGTGTGACGCACAGTGTTCAAAAACGGATAGATTTATGTAACTCGCAAAGGCTTGTCAGCAGCTTTGCAGCAGGCTTGCAGATTATGCTTTTTGTATCTTATCCAATCTCCGTTATCACAGGATATTATTATCTGTGAAAAGGCAATGTGATTACTTAATGTTTGTATTATATGAAGAAACTGTTTATACATACTTTATACAGAAATTGTGGCGTGTAGTCGCCACTTTATTTATAATTTTGTTAATATTGTCTGCAATATGTTGTATGTAAAAAAAAGATATATTTATTACCGCAATAAATTTATATTTTTGTATATTTGTTGTTTTCAATAAACTTTATAAACAGAGATAAATTGTAACGAATTTTAATTTAACTTTACTAATATCTGACTAACCGACTGACTAACACAAAGTTAGAGGAAAGGGCTATCTAAGGATACCTTATGTATCTTTTACAGATAACACTCGCCAGCGAAATCGCGGGAAAAAGCTATGCAATGAAACAAGGTTTATCTAAGTTGAGACTATATTTATGTTTATAATATTCTAAAACAATAAAATACCAATACAACAAATTTTATCATCGCTTTTGAAGATTTGGTAAAACATCTGTCTGTATTTGCTAAATGCTAGGCTAACTCGAATTAATAGTAAAGTTTGGTTCCATCTCACTTCCATCCATTCCAATTTTATAACATAAAGGTATTTTAAATACCAAAAAACTACATTTACAGTAACCTTATTATATTATAATTTCATTTTTCTTACAACAAATTACAACTACGCTTCACATAAAGCTGTTTTCTATGTGCGTTAAATAAAGTATGGCTTGTTCTGCCTCATACACAAAAAATTAACAATGCAATCTATACTAAACTATGGACAAAGGAGCTGAAACACCCTCACTTTGTAATAGTCACTACATTATTTAGATGATTTGATACCCCTAATCTTAGGACATACAAATATTCCTATAATATCATTAAAGCAATTATTAATACAAAAACGATTAAATCTATAATTTTATTTCTATTCTATTCAACTAATGAGAAACATAAATCAACAATTATTGAGTTATTATTAACTGTAATACATTAAGCTAAGCCACATAAAAACAATTTGTTATTCTAATCTGCAATAACACATTCCTATTAGTTAAAAAGACAATGAATAACATAATTGGAGGAAAGAGAAATGAGACTGGGATAGATTAACCCATTAAATCACAGCTTCTTACATATTACATATACAGTACTTGGAATATATTTACAATAAAAGAATTTAAATCTACTATTAAATACAAACTTTCATTCTTTATTCTTATTATCTTTTTTTTCCTATTACTTCTTTCTTATATTCTTTATATCTCAGCAAATTTTATATTTTTTGAGTAAAATAGTTTAAGATTATGACTTGAGAACTGAACCCAATTATTTTCCTTAGCACAGCAATTTTTCTTTTCCATACTATCCCATTTACCACTTACCCTTTAACAAATAAATTTCCATTTTTATTTTATGAAGAAAAAATTATACATGGGCAACTAGAAGATGAGTTGAAGAAAGACCCATGGTTAGAAAGGGGCTTAAAAGTTGGAAGTATTACAGACCAGCCTGTTTACTAGGCCAAATTATCCAGGCAGGCCAAGTTATCCAAACATCTTCTTTATAACATGAGTATAATTTTTGTTCATTTCATCAATTTTGGGTTTTAGTTCAGCAGCTTTTTGCTGTGCTGCCTTATTGTTAGGATCGATTTTAATTGCCCGCTGTAGGTCATCCCACGCCTCTTCATACATCTTTAAATGCATACATGCGACACCACGTCGGTAAAATGCTTTTGCATTCATCATATCATATAAAAGAGCCTGGCTGCATAGATCGACTGTTGCTTTGTATTCCTCATGTTGTAGTTGACAATGAGCTAAATTATTGTACAATTTTACCTGTAAAAAAACATAAAAAATATTTTTTACAAGGGACATTTCAATAATAAGGAATAAAATACTAAATATATTTAAATATATATAAAATTAGTCAATGACATGTCTAGTCCAACTGGAATGAAAGTGACCATTTACAGTCAGGTATACCATATCCAAATTTGCTACCTCATTGTGATAAAAATTTATTAAATACTGTTATATACACAAGGCTGTTACCTATAGTAGAAAAACAAAGAAATGATAACTGTTATTATGTGCTCATAGATATACTGACCCGCAGCTGCAAGAGCTCCTTAATTGATTCTGGTGGGATATTGTACTCAGTGGGATCAATGGCAATCACCATTTTAATTGCCCTGCTGAAGCGTCGAAACGCGTCCAAGAGCCGTCCATCGCGTACCAGCTCCACGCCGCGCTCCTTGTGGTGCACTGCAGCTTCGTACAAACGCATCCAACCCCAATTACTGATCAATTGCTCCTCCGTCACCTCCTTTAGTTCTATTTTACAACTGATCTCCTTAGCAAGCCGCCCCTTTTTGTCCCTATACACCATTCGAGCTGCACACAGCTCACCGCAGCACATTTGCTGTAAGATAAGCTCAAAATCTTTGTCGATGAAGAACTCCGTATCACCGATAATAACGTTATGATCAAAACCTCGGCCGAACACTCGGCTTTCTGGCTCAATTTTACCGGCTCCCTCCGCTGTAATACAAGCAACTTCGCTTAGTGCAATTTTGCAACGCGCATCTTCATACGGCACGAGTGTGTAGTCTCCTGGTGTTATCATTGTCTTGTAAAGGATCCTGTCGGGCCTGGAATCTACTACTCTTTCAGGATACATTCTGAAGATTAATTAAAAATGGGTTCAGGGAAAACAATTGTATATTTACTGACTTAAATCTGAGATCGAATTTAAGTTTAAATACACCCTACTTTGATAAATATTCTGTACGGATTGTGGCCATTGCGGGATGAGGGACTGACAATGAGAATGACAAACTAACGAGTACGACAGAGGAAAGATAAGATAGTCTTGTTCTTCAATTAAAATCCCACAACTAATTAGAATTAAAAAGTCTTCAATCACAGTCGGTTAATTGTTATAATAAAATATACCATGTATTTTATTAAATTTGATTGAGATCTACCTACTTAAATAACAGATTGTGAATAAAAAACCAATTTATCCCTATTATAGAATAGATCTTTAGTATTGCCAAGGTATGCTAATTGGCTGACAACTGTAAAAATTGTCTTTGATTTATTTCATAGACAAGATATTTTCTGTCACTGTCATGTCAATATATAACTGTCAAAACCAAAATAAATGGTGCGACTTTTAAATATTTTGTTGGTTTTATATTATTTGTATTTATATATTACACTTAAATTGTAGTAATCAATCGTCATCGACAACTTTGTATTATGTACCTTTCCTTTCTAAAGTATGGTCGCAAATAAAATGTATGATAAATAATAAACAAAATTAAAAGTTACATATTTGTGATAACAGTGAGTTTCATCAAACACTCTCAGAAAGTAAGTTCCAGTTAATTAAATGCTACATAAATTTGTAATATTTTACTAACATGTCAAATTACATAATCATGTATTTATAAATGTAATACAAAGAAAAATTTACACTTACATTTTATTACATTATAACCTACAACAAAATGTTTACTGAAATAAAAACAGCATTATAACATAAAAGGAAGAGTATTTTTTCATAAGTGTAATATACAATATTATTACCTTACAATACAATTTTTTTATTACAATAATTTCAATTTTGTTTTTATTCATGTAAAATGCAAAATCCTTTTTCATTGCAATTTTCAGGTAAAATGACACTATTACTTAAAAGTGTCTGGAGGAATGTGCTTCGAGGCACGTCTTTTAGCACATCTCATCTTAGATCAACGAGTTTATCTTCTAGCAGTAAATATGATATTATATATTTATATTTTAATGTTTACCTCACACGTTTGTACTGAACCTCAGAAAAAACTGAGTGTATCTTACATTGTTTATAGATGTTCATGGAGCCGCAGTGACTGCTTACCATCAGGTGGACCGTATGATCGTCTCTACCCAATGTTATAATAAAAAAAATTAAGTAGTTCTGAAGACTTTATTTGATCATTGAACCCATAGGTGGAGAATGTAATCCTAACATTAAGTACATACGTGGAGTTTCACTCTCTATGTATAATGTATTACTGAGAGAATTTTTCAGCATCAGAAGCAATTCGAACTCGGTCACCGGATACAATCATGACTAGCATAAAATGTGCACCGGGTACTGCAGAGGTCCTGGCCACAGTGCAAACACATTTGCCCCTCATGACACACAGCCATATGCTGCAAGCACTGCGCACTCTGTTTGAGCTCCAGAAGAGTAGCCAGTAAGTGTTTCTGTTATTATGCCATTGTTTTTTTAAGGTTTTAGATCACTAACATCTATGAGCAAAATGATAATACCACCAAGGTATAACTTATTTTCAGTGATAGATCATGTAAGTTTAGGGACGAGGCAAAACATTTAACTGGTCAACTCCGGAGACACTACTACCACACCTCTTTCTATCTTTTAACGGCAGTGTTCTGGTTTGAAGAGTGTGGTAAGGAAGACATACTTAACCAAGTTGTTCCAACTTAGACCTCAGGTGGTCGACCTAAGAAGAACCTTGATCCTTTCTTGGGTTGATCATTGATGTTCATGAGTAGCAGTGACTACTTACCATCATGTGGATTGTATTCTCCTTATACCTACCTCCCAGTTATAAAAATAAGTTTGTGTAATAAGTTATTTAGTGCACAATTATTATTTAATGAACATTTTCAGCCAGGACCACGATGCAGTAAACTTAATCAAAAATCCGGCTTTCAATGTACTTCTGCAAAATCTTAAGAAACAAGCACGGTTATTAGATGTTAATGAAGCAATTGAAGCCACCAAAGTTTTATCCTATTTACAAGTTCCTGTAGACTCACTAATAGTACAGACAATGCTCCAGTTAATAAGATCTAATATCAATATGATAAATATTCGACAAATCATGTTCTTGGACTTCCTATTAAGACAATTTAATGTTAAAAATCATCTTGCCGATGCCTTGAAACTGGCTCTTCCTTTGGCCTTTCAAATTCATCTACCCCTCGAACTGGACCATGAAGATCTACCGCTCTTGCGAGAAATGCTGGCCTACTGTTGCGCCCACAATCTTCCAGATCGATGCATCAATAATGTGGTCACAGGTCTGCTTTTGCACGATGCAGCTATTGATGGTCTAACCGCAAAATCTATAATCTGGTCTTTATGTCAGGCTAATTGTACAGAAGAATTGTTTCCCACAAGGGTAAAGCTGCTACATATTTGCTGTGATGTTTTGACGCAGAAAATTGATCAACTCTCGTACGACATCGTCTTGAGGACGGTAGCGAGGATCAAGGGTCGTATATTGGAGAAACATCCCGAATTTTACCATCCACAGCTGTTGGATGCGATCGCGCAGTACATTGTGGAAAACAAGGTTGATTTTGAGAGGGGACTGCTTGTTGCTAGGGCGTTGTCAAGAATCGTAAGTTATGAAGTGTCGACACTATTGAACTATTTTTGTTTACCTGAAACCCCATTAAGTTACTTCTCATAATTTCTTCCAGGGACATACTCATCTAGGATTGGTAGAGTACCTTTGCCAATTAGCGGTCTCAAGCCCGACAACACTGTCTAGCGCGCGGCCTAATATTCTCTTTGGCTTCATCAACTGTCTCTCGAATAATAACTTCAAGACGCCATCTAAGCAGTGGGCCGAAA
>DWGW01001609.1:0-11005 GCA_018247775.1 Udranomia orcinus
TATTTTTAAAGCGGCCTGGACCTGGGCTAATTCGTTGTCGGACAACTGGTGTTCGCCATGGCGTTCAACGTGTTAACCGAGGCGTTCTAACTTAGTCCACAGGTTTAGCAACGCATCTGTGGTCCAAAGGAAGAACTACGAACCGTGTTGGGTTTTTTGCAGGTCCATGGATATCAGTGACCACTTACCATCAATTGAAGCTCTGAGTTTGCTACTTCAGTTATACAAAAAAAGATCAAGAATCTAGACTGTTTTCAAAGCCTGGAAGCCTGGGTCTTAAGTTTTACGAAGATTTTTTTGTAAATCAATATAAAAACACAAAGATTTGTTTTTGTATATTCAACGAAAGAAAATGTTTACTAACACTAGTTACTCTAACAAAGTCACCGTCTTACTTGTACTACGCCATCAATTTTATCACGATAGCGCCATAAAACTTACGAGGCTAACTTTAGATACGGCTTCCGAAACTTTGCTAACTCTGAGATTGGATGTGGACGTCTGAGACAGCATGACTGCAGCGATAAGCATCAGCTGGCTTGCGTTGGTACTTGTTTAATGCAAAAAATGTTATTTGTTCATCAAAATTCAGATTGAAAACTAATATGAGCGTTTAAACACAAGCGGTATTAGAGAATATGCTTTGTTATACGTGCATTACTAATATTTTAAAATTAAATTTGAACATTAAATAAAAAATAATTAGTACTATGTATGTAATCTAACAAAAATAAATTCATAGTGCTCTCTAAATTACAAGGAGTATTAAAGTAAGTTTGATTTACTATAAAATGAATTTATTTATTTATTTTTCTTCCAAATCAATTTTTATTATTTATCTATATTATGTAAAGTAACTAAATTACCATCGATTAAAAGTTCGCTAACACTGCCAGGTTTTTTGCCAGGGTTTGGCGTACAAATTAAAATAATTTACTTTACTTAAATTAAATATCATGTCAATATTAATAAAGATAAACATCCGTTTATTATTCAATATAAATAATATACGGATAGTAACAGATTTAACAGTAAAACGCCAAATACGAAATACGGCGTCGACAGGTGGACATCACCGCTGCGCAATAAAATATTCCCTTTTCAAAGCAGGTTTATTGTGAAAGTTATGCGCGACAAGGACGTACATAATCGATGCAATCGTGAGAATTTTATTTCGATGCGTACAAAAATGCATATTGTCTCCTTAGTTATGTATATGCGTGAATAATTAAAAACAAAATTAAGATTTAGTCATAGACAAGACTATCTCTTGTCTATTGCATAATATTACATTAGATATGTGTGATCGTCAATCGTTCCTGCCACATTACTGGACGTGCAGTATCTGGATAAGAAGGATCATATAGACCATGAAGGTCTACTACACTTAGCTAGCAATAATTAGGAGATCACATCTCGAGAAACATTAGAAGTACATGTGACCATTATCTGACGGAAAACAAGAAATGGCTTATTTCGAAATTGCTTCATTTCGCTAATCAAAATTAAAATACAGGATTCTAACCTAGGACCTCGATAATAGTCAATCTCTATCCTAAACTGCTAGACTGTTATATTCACTACTCGGTATCATGTATCATCTCATCTAGTTATTATATAATAAGATAAAAATTGGCAAGCCACCCCAGGTATCGCGTAACTAAAATCCCATCGCGTATCTTAGAAAGCAATTCATCAATTTCTCCGACTCTCGATCGCGACCGCAACGGAGCTCCCATGAAAGCTAGTCTTAGAAATAAAAGCTAATAAGTCCAAACACACATTTCAAAGGCCTATTCAGCTATAAGCGTAGTACCACCCTACCATTAAGAAAAATCCAGTTGGGCCGCAAGTTAGCATGGGAATGTTCGAGGGGTCAACGTCATTCGTTTCGTACTTGTCCTGGGTAAGCAGTACGTATTATTATTTCGATAGATGTTTTTATTTTAGGGTCTCGGATCCGGTCTGAGCGCCCCCTCGCTCGCCGCGCGGTCGCCTGTCGGCCGCGGGTCGCGCTCCATTCGATACATGCCCGCTTATTCAATGTACGAGACACTCGCCTCGCACTCGTGAAATCCGATGCCTTACAAGAAAATCATGATGCATTTATATAATAAGTACCAAGGTTTTCTGCGCGTCGGAGGCCGACCGGCCAATTTACTTTTTGAGATATTAAGATTCCAGTTTCCATTTTACAATCGAGAAAGTACCGACCATTACCTTGCTTACCGTATGCGTACTGCCTACAGTACAGTGAATTCAAAATCATAAAAATATTCGCACCGTTCAAACAAATTCAACATGTGCATCAAACCTGTTCAATTACAACTTGCAGCTGTAATAATTTAAATTCAGCAGTCTTTCCCAAACGATTCCCGCACAGAACGGAATCGAGATCCGGCGTGACCGGTTCTCTCCATCAATCTCAGCCATTGAAATCGCGAAAGCGATGGTCGGTGCGAATTTCACACCAGTCTAGACTAGACTTCAATAATGTCGCAATGTGTCGCCTAGGTCTCCTTCAATGTCTAGAAATGTGAGAACAAATAACGGGCGCGCAACGCACGCTTGATTGAATTCACAGCTTATTGTATAGAATAAAGTGCAACTTTAGCACACAGACTAGTTACGTTTATTCACAAGTAGGCACGGATGCGGACAGACCACTCCGCTGTCCGTCTATGTGTGAGTAATAGTTATTATTCATCGTGCACGCATTCACTTAGCATATTTTGCTCTTGTCAACTTTGATGGCGACTTTTGCGATAGTTAAGTTTTTACTTTGTGTGACAACTATTTTAAATATGTTGCAGAGTCTGACTCAAAACTTTGAGTTGAACATGACTGTATAAATAATTTGCTAAAATTAATCAGGTGATCAAATATTTGCTACAATCTTTCCTATCTGCTGTATTAGGAACTCTGCTATGCGGTTCGCCACGCCCACCACGTGGATATACGCAGATGGCAGAAGAGCAGTGGCTTAGTTTATTTGTAGTTCATTTGTAGTCATCATATGTAGTAATTAGTTTGTCTGTACTTTGTCATTCTCAGGGTCAAGATTTAGGGCAACTGGAAGTTGGATTTATGACTACCAATGGTCAAGATATCAACATAATCGGTAGTTTAGAAAGTTACACATTGATATTGCGTACATTTTCGACATACGTACTATGCAGAATAATATATTATAGGATGATGAAGCAGAAGAAATCATCCCTTATTAACAACAGAACTTATCAAACGTTAAATACACTCGTATATACTCGTGAAAATATATTATAATGTATATTATAACCATAATTTCTATTTAGGTAGAGTTCCGTAGAAAACCAAATTCGCCCAAACGCATTATTGCGTGTGACAGACAAACATAAATTAAATATCACGTAATTTTAAATGTATCAGTTCCCTCCAAGTACCTGTTAAATAAATATAATCAACTAACATATTCATAATGCGTTAGGCGCATATATTATTATTATCTATATTTGGGGAAGTCCCGCTTTATCTATCTTTGTATTTTACCTCAGCTCACGTAAATAATAGTAGAAAAGAAGTAAGCTATTGAGAATAGACTACTCGTTTATTCTCTATGGAGTAAACAAATACAACGCAGATTCTATCATAGTCTATGGGCGAATCCACGCTAGTCGCATAAGTCCAGTAACCTCTAAGTACTCCAACCAGATTCTACTAAGATTTTGATGCGATGTAAAAACTTTTTTCGCTGTACTTTTTATGAGTTCTATATTTAGCGTCACACTGCTTTCCTCTCGAGTAGGGCTTCTAGAGTTACTCGTACTGCGTGGTTGTTCAAACCAGTTCCATCTACCCTTACCTGGCGTTTTGTTCAACACGACAGTCCACATTTTGAATGTATAACGACTTCGAGTACTACTTAGTGGTTGCTTTCAAAGGATTGCAATTTTATCTCCCTTTCACATCATATTTTTTTGGGTGCCGACGGCGATCCGATCAAAAAAGAAATTCTTTGTTTTTTTTTATACAATTCAAACTTGAAAGACTGTATACAATTGGATGTCCTATCGCTAAGGAAGACGCCCATTCATGCTGTAATTTGGCATAGAAATAAGAGTGCATAATATAATTATGTAGCCCTTGGACAACTTATATCCCACGGCTGAGCGCAGTTTTTTCACTATAATTTGAGAAGACCGCACATATTCACAATCACATTTCTCAGACTTTCAACGATTCAGATAATAAAAATCATGCGACACCGTATACTACCACGCTAGGAGAGGATAGGTCATGGATGCTCTGAAATATTTGGACATACATATCGAGATGAAACATTAAAACAAACCTAATTCTTATTTTTGCTTCAATGGCTATTGCAGACCTTTGAATAGGAGTCGGACATGGTAGCTATTGTGTATTAGCAGAGAACCATGCTGCCTAACGTTGTCTTACTCCCTTAAGGTTTTTGTATGCTAAGTTTTTGCAACTTTTTAACGTGCTTTTGGAATCACGAACACGCGTATGACGCTTTTAGCATTAACATTTTTCTATTTAGACTTTAACTATGAATTCCAGTATATTTTATTAAGCCTTAACACTTAACTTGACAGATAGTTTTTTTAATAGGTATCATAAAAATATTCATACCACTTAACCCTTATGACCCAAGGATGTCTAAAATATCAGCAAAAAGTCTTATAAGGGTAAATAAAAAAAATCTTATGGGATACATTGTCAAGAGCATTAATAAATATATTTTTATTTTGATGGATCTGCATAGATACATTATCAAGAAAAGGGTTAACGAGTGGAATAGGAAATAACAAGTTTTCACGAGGTCTCTCATCTATGTAGTTGTGCGCCACATTGGGTGCGGTCAAAGCGGGAATTGAGTCAATTACAAAAAAGTAAAAATATTAATATACATTTTTGTAAGTAATTTTAATTGTCTTTAACATTGCTTGAATTATTTTAAATTTTTCGACGACTTTAAATTTGTTATCATGTTTGTAAAATGTACCAATAGTTTGATAAATGACAAAAGGTACGCGGGTCATTCGCCAAGGACCCCAAGCATAAAGCAAAAATGCATTCACATTAAAAGCTTACAGGCTAGACAAACTGACAGCAGTACCTGGTTTTCGCGTAAAATCGATGTGACGTTGCACGCCCGCGTTCAAACTACGCTAAAGGTTATACGCACTGCACCAATCGGTCATTGGCACACGTATTACATGTATGTACATGCCTACTTACTAAATTTTGGCACGTTGGGCACAGTATCTTCTCTGTGTAACTAACTCTAACTAGCTCTGGGAAACGTACACGCTATTTGACGTTGAATATGAAGATCCAATGTCAAACGTTCAGCCGTTTGAAGCCGATCGTTCCGCAGTTCTTGAAGCCGTTCTGAAGTTCTTCGCGACGGAAGTGGAAGCTTCATCTTAGTATTTGGTTATACTGGATATGACTGCTTCATGGCAAAAGTAATAGAACCTGCCTGCTTATGTAAAGAAATACTATGATATTTTATTTTATTTTTTATATTTATATATATTAAAAACTATGTTTCCGAGATAGGGCGAAGGTAAGGTGGAATTTACACAGTTTTACAATTCACCTGGTACAATATGCTGGCGCTTACCACAGAGAAATGTGCCACGATGCTACCTAGAACTATTATAAGCTCTATTATAAACATAAATACAATTCATATATATATTAGAGATATTGTGAGTGAAATATATCAGTATTATTTATTTATTTAATTAATGTAATTGGTATGTCGTTTTAATAAAATAAAATAAATAAATAAATTATTATCGTTACGCTGTGTTTAGGAATGGAACAAATAAATGCATTTTATCTACCGAATAAATTAAGTAAACAGTCGTTAAACTCTAATGAGTTTTTTAATTTGCTTAGGAACACTATATTTGTAAACTTGATTTAGTTCAGGCTATTTTTGTGCTATAAAATTGGAGACCATGTACATTTTATGAGGATTGAGCTTATTCGTAACTCACTCCAAAGTAGGTTTCATGTCTCACTTGTAGTGATTTATCTAGAAGTAAGTGTGTTCGGAGCGCTATACAGAGTGTCCCAAAACGTGACAGTAATCCAGAGTCTAGATAAAATATAGTTCTATGTACCATGGTACCAGCTATTTTAGTGAGAATGTAAAAAAGGGTACTGTGATCAAACTTTTTATTTATATGTAGATTTTTTAATGTCCTGGACTCTCATGAGTAGGCCTTTCTCCTGTCCCCGGGTTATTGTCGTTGTGAGACACCTAAGACAGCAAAATGATACGATCGTCTTTAGAAGTAATAACAATAATATCAATAGATGAATCAGAAAATTATAGTATATACTGTTTTTCAATGAATTTCAAGCTTTTCGTTGGTCTGCTCCTTCCATTAAATAGAGATATTATGTGTCTATTAACGAGTATCGTCATAATTTACATTATGCACAAGTTTCTCCACTGAAATTCTTGCCGGATCGTTTCAGATGAGGTCGCGTTCTGATCCGGTTGTAAAATAAGAAAAACATTGTAAAAATGACAATTTGTAAGCCCCGTTGGTATATAAAAATAATTATTGCGAATTTGAACTGAATTTAAATTTCGCATTACTTTTTACATTATACTGCCAGTTACTGCAATACGGCAACGATGTCATATCTGAGGTTCCTAGTCGTTCCTATAGTATCAGAAAGAAGTATTTGACAGAATTATGCAAACACAATTTAATCGGATTAATTGGAGATGGAAAGTTCACAGAGTTGCGTGGAATGTAAACTCACAACAATAAACCTCTCAAGCTGTAGTAAATGTCTCCATATACATATATATATAATCGTGCATGATAACATAATCTTACAGCTTATTTATGTGGTTGCGTGTGCCGGCGGCAATCTGGCAGTGCTGTTTTTCATACGAAGCCCCGCGAATCTTTGTTTTACAGGAAAATTAATGCGATATTCGCATTCGCAGAGTACATTTAAATTTCACACTTTTTGCTAAACCTCTAAAGTACTATAGGCTACGAAAAGAGAAAACTACGGACTACAGAATCGCGTTAGCTAATACTCGGTAATTGTCAAGTATGTTACATGTTTAAGGTTTTAAAATGTTAAAATGACCTGAGATTTACAGCTACATTCACAACTTATTAATTTAGATGTCGACGTTTAAATACAGACTTTTAACTTAATATTACATAACGAAGTGTTGAGACTACTGAGTGAAAAGACCAAGCGACATACGCTTTAAGTCGTAAGCAAAAAAAAAAAATTAAACGAGGAAGGCAAAACATTATTCATATAATAAATTTAGCTAGACTCCGGTTAGACTCGAGATGATTTAAAGACGACGTTTCATGAACTAAGGGCTCTTGACGCTGCGAAAGAAATTACGAAAGCCGAGTTAAACCCAAAGCTTAAGTTTAAGAAAAAGCTGCACTAGCCAGTTTCAAAAGTGGGGAGAAAGCTGAATTTTCTTAATAATTTAGCTTAAACCGTGTCAAGACGCTTCGTTCCAGATGCTGAGAGCTCTCGGTGCGGAAGTGTTCATTACTCCTCGGGGGAAATGTGGAATGACTGAGACCGTATAACTTCGCAAAACCAGGATATTGCGGGAAATGTGCTCTCGTGGTTCTGTACTTTTGTATTTTCTCTGCCAATCCATACTAATGTTATAAACGTGAAAGTAACTCCGGATGTTGCCTTCACGCTTAAAAAGCTGAACCGATTAGGTGTTTGGTATGAATATTGTAATACATCCAAAGACGGATATAGAATATAGTATGATTATACCGAAAATCATTCTTAAAGCGGGTGACTATTTTTTATCGGGGAAATATTTTATCTGCTATTTACTTTATGATGTGGGCAGAGCAGCTGACTAAAGCTAGTAGTCTGTAAGTATACTTTTATGTATCATTGGACAAAAGGATTATGTATAGTAATTAATTCATTAGTTCAATCATCCTCCGAAGACCAACTCCATTGACGGTAACGGCTAAAATACAGAAAAAAATACATAATGTCACCAGATTTACGACTACTTACTCTCCTTGCATTGCCTTACTTACATTTTGCTTAATTTGCATCGATTATAAAGAAACCTTTTATGTACAGTGACTATTGTATGTCAATTCACAGTATTTTCCCTTTATCTCCAAATGTGTAGTGAAAAAGTGTTCTGAAAACACGAGAACGCGCGTTTGTACCGCTGAGAGCACTCAATGCGTGGTAGTTTGTGCCTCGTAGCGTAAAATGTGGGACTAAGAACACGGAATACATTTTCAAAATCAAGAAACTGTAAGCAATGTACACGAGTGGGCCTTTGAGAAACATTTCTCATGCGTAAAAAGTGCCTTCTTTTATATTTGTTAACTATACCTAGCTTCTTTGGTACTATGATATTTTTATTATTCATCCATTATGTTTTAAATTATTTAACACAATTCACCCTTTCAACTCACAATTCACAATTCATCATTTCAAAAACGTTATTTAAATTTAAATGCTGAGTTTTGTGGTAAAAAGATGATGATATTTGCACGTAAGAGTCCCCTAGTATTTTTGAAACGATAGTCTAACTAAATTTTTACTTCTAAAGGGGGCTTTTTAAATAGAAGACACAAAATAAGTTTACAAAATAATGGTATCAGTAATGGAACAAAAACTTAGAATATTCAACAAATGAACTTGAAATTGGAATGATTAAATCTACTTTAATAGAATTATTAACTAACGAATTTAAAAAATTGTCACCTACATGTTCGCAGAATAAAAAGGTTGGTATTTATACAGAAAATTCCTATTCCATAAATCTCTTTTTATTTCTTTCAGTAAACACTAATAACGCTGTTCCAGTACTTCGTGTTTAAAAGGCGCGGTAAGTGGTCCTTTGTGAACGCAGCAATCGAATGTTTAAGAAAAATGGGTCGATGATGAAGCTGGTACTGATCCCTGTGGACGCAAATAAAATAAACCCTTTGACAGAATACATTAATCAACTCAATGGATGATATCTATGTATAAAGTTAATGCAAAAATCTGTAGATATTCTGTAGCTGGGTTGCATACAAGCAATCTATGACTGTGGCTGTTACCCGGCTTCGTCCACGTTGTATATAAAGTGAATAACAGTCTTTTTGCGACTTACTTGACATATATTTTGTCTTAATTTAAACAATATCTTAGTCTATTATCTATTCTGATTTATAAACTATATTATTATAAAGTTTCATCTAAATCCGTTTAGTACTTTTTACGTGAAAGAGTAACGAACATCCTTACAAAGCATTTACAATATTAGTAGGATTAGTAGGATATTCAGGTGGGCAACTATTCCGCACTAGCGGAATCAACTACCGTACTTAATTAAACGTCATAACACAGTAACATAATATGACGTAGATAGTAGATAAACGATCGCGGGCAAAACGTCGACATTTTAAACGGTGCATTGGTAGCGCAAGGGTTATCTTTTTGGCAGAGGCCCAGCGAGCTAGCGTAATGCAGTAGTCAACATATGGGGCGGGGTAGTTAGCAAAATAGAAGCCTTAAAACCGAGTTCCGGACGTCGAACGAGTGCACGTGTGACGCGACATATGCTAGCGGCTTCATGTTCTGAACGGCCACGTCGATCAGACGCCGGCGAACTTGTATATAATACGTGTACAATACGTATATAATACGTGTATGTATTGTGTATACAAGTATACGTATCACGCTTCATTCACTGGTGTTAGATAACCATTAACGTCCCGTTTAAAATTAAAAAGTTATTGACGGTAAAAACGTGTTGCCGTGCGGTGACGCTGGCCATGAAGTATACATGTACGAGGACGTACCTAAGTACTTCATTGACTGGTGTTAGATAACCACTGTCTTATTTAGGTTAAAAAAGTTATCGATAGAAAGCCTATTTGCTGCATCTCGAAAAACTACGCTTTTAAGTAAAAAATCGTTTGAAAACTTTACAGTTATATTTAAATCAAAATATACGCTTTCTTTTTTTTAGTTAATGGGTGATTTGATAATATTGTTAGCTCGTGTTCGATTTTACGAAATAGTTTAATTAGGCTTAATAAATAAAGTGATTAAAGTTGCCGTCTTATTCATAGCAACATATTATTATTATTTCTTAGAATCGAGAAGATTTTGTGATTGAAAATTAAATAACCCTTACCCCTTTAGAAATGAGAAAATTAAGAGGTTAAAGAGAAGCACTAATTCTGGTGGCACCGGTAGCAAGAATTAATTCGTTATTAAAAATCGATCAATCGAAAAAAACTCTTAAGTTGGAAGATTTCATTTATAGAAACACAATCCTTATTCGTCGCGTTATTAAAGTATCCCCCTCGCCTATCGTTCCCACTACTGACCTCTAGTTGGTTAAGCATAAACTGAAGTTACTACGACTTTTGTGAAGCATATTGGTTTGATAAGAGGTTTTCCTGACTCATCGGGAGGGGCAGTGTATAACTTGAGGGGCATATAAGATTTGTTGTAGATATTCCAATCTACAAAATTTTACAAATAAATTGTACACAGTTGAATGAACGGTTAACAAAATTACTAGTACCAAAGGTATGTATTGACATGTTGGTAATTTAATTTTAAAAAGCTGTTTTAAAAAAGGCATCTTTTTAAGTAAAATATTTAGATATCTGTGCAAGGATGCCACAAAACAATTATTTCAATACAACCTTATAGCTGCAATTATTATGTTTTTCAATAGTACAATGCAGAAATAAAGGGTAATAGAATTAAATCTCTTAATTAATAATAGGTGCGTTAATAATATGAATAATGAATAAAAAAATATACCTATATTTGTATCTTCTTTCATCATTTTAACAACAAACATTATTATATCTGTACATAATAGATTCGTATTCATTAGCACATAAAACCCAGAATAATGTGTAATCAAATCTGTAGTTAATATAATAAAAATTATAAAGATTGATAAAGATAAGTAACTATAATATATAGAACCTCA
>DWGW01001610.1:0-11005 GCA_018247775.1 Udranomia orcinus
TTATGACTAATCTTACCTCGTCCCATATTTACTTTACGAAAATTCGCTCTAAGAGAAGCCATAACCAGACCATGTTCGCGCTACTTAGGAATAAGGCTTAAAAGGCACTTTTCAGCTCAAGTTTTCTTTTAGTGCTGAAATATTTTTTAAGACCGCGAATGCTTCGATGAGCACGCTAAGCGGTGAGCCGTTTTGTTGACGGAGACGGCGGGTGAGTAGTAGTTTGGTACACTCGGTTAGGCAGAGGACAGGATACAGGTAGTACAAGTTTCCATTACAATGCAAGCCTAAGATAACCAGTAAGATAAACAGTTTACTTTAAGATCAGCTCGTAGACTGTAGAACTTTTCAGGGTTCGATTTTATCCATGGTGATTGATTTATAACAGCAATGCAAGCTTAAGATAAACACTTGACATTTATTATTAGCGCCAACTCGAAGATTAGAATTTTGAAGAGATTGATTTCAGAGCCATCGTCTTATAAAGCGAAGCGAAACTGCAGTTTTTTAGCAGTTGTGTTCTGGTGATGAAATGTGTTATAAAAGAAACACATTTTACATTCGTACTAAGTCCTTGGAAAATGACGATATTCAAGTTCCACCTAAATTCTGTCAGGGGTTGACTAAAAAAATTATGGGTGGCAGTGATCGCTTATTATCAGATGAACTGCATAATTACTATCTCTATGATTAAACGTTATTGTTGCAACGTGTTATGGCTATACTACGATTCTGTAACTAACGTACCGAGAGCAGCAGACGCAATCTCGCAAACGCAAACGAAAAAATAAAAGTGTTCTGAATCCGCGTCATACGAATAATGCGTCGCCATTTTTAAACGCCATTACGACGCCTCATACAAATTGTAAGACCGTAAGTGTTACAGTGAACGTTGACAAGAAAGAAGTGTCTCACTGAATTTAATATTCGTGCTATCCTTTCTACATTTATTGCTCGTATTTCCGAATAGAGTGACAGGCCAGCGACACGTGTGATAGCGAGGTATTTCCTTATACAGAACGTTCCACGACGTTTCCTTTAAGGCTATGTTTTTTTTATAACTTTAAGGTGTCAGACAGCGTGCAGTCCGCGTAATGGTGTATTTTCAGTCCCGCCCATTCCAACCAAGTCAGGATTGAATTGCTATCTTAGATCGACTACAAATGTGTTGCTCTACCTCTGATGACAGAGCTGGAACGCCTCGATTAAACACCATAAGTCATAAGTCTCTCATAAGCCTTACCATAAGTCTCTAGAGCAAATACTATTAAAATCAGAAATACATGTGGTAGTGGTGCCTTCAGAGTTCGCGGAATGTGCACCATAATATATTTTAGTTTCAGATCAATTTCATTAGCCCTCTATTGTGTTCCCATCGGAAGCCTGTAAGTAAGTTACGCAGGAAACTGGCTAACTAAGCTGAGGACGAGCGTTAAAATCAACCGATTCCCATCGTAATGATCAGCCAATTATTCTTCGACAGTTGTCCAAATCCACATAGAAGTATTAAAGTAAGCCATAGTTCTATACTTCATCATCTATCTGCTATCTTTCTATATAGATCATCAGAAACTCTACTTAATTACCATTTGAAAAATCGGAAATAGAGGAAACGGTGCTTGACAGTAATTACCACCAGACTGCTCTTCTGTAAACTCCACTTTTTGGACATACGATAGTTTATGTGGGAGCCGTCGACTTTTTGATGACTACCTTTAGAAATAAGCCAAAGTTACGTTTTTAAATGAAACACATTTCATTCAAATTTACTGAAATAGACGTAAGCATGTTGACCTTATATTTATTTGGCTGTAACAAAGTTTATAACCAGTGTTTTACGTTCTTTGTTATGTACTACTTATTATTGTTATGTTTACACAGCTTTACAAAACTCGAGAGGACCTTCAGATTTAACAGGTCTAACATGAACTCCGTAACTTCAGATGGCCTGGCTCATTTGCGCCGTAACAGAAAAATATACATAAGTAACTAGTTAGTGGAGAGATTGTAATAATGATTAGAGTTTCCAAAGCGTAGACTTAATAACACCGCCTGGCGACGCGCCAGCTACGGACACCTCATGGTTATAATTTAAACTAAAGTCAGATTGATCCTGTAATTTAAAGGGGATGCCATAAGATATAGGATAGGATAAGAGCCTTATTTTAAATAGTCCCAATGCTTACTTAAGTTATTACTCCCATTTCTCAGTGCTTAAGTTCACTAACAGGTAATTTGAATCAAATTCTTGGACAATTTCTGCTGATAATGTACATCCTAACGAGTTTGTAATTATAAAATATTCGGGTAGTTTGGCACAAATTCTTGAGTAAATTTTACCGAGAAAAATTTACAAAGTTTTTAATTATTACATTTTTTGGACTTTAGAACAAACTTTCATCTTTCCCCACATCCAAACCCTATATAATGCATACTGTATGTTCCAGCCTGGCTGGATAATTAAGATTCACAGACCAAAATGAGCAGTATATGTTACTCTGGCGGAACGTCATATGGGTAGACGTCTTATATGCGGCTTTCAAGATTGTATGCAAGAATGGTTGCACGTCATTGATGGATCGCCATATTATGAACCCGAAGTGTAATTGATCCTTTTTTGTGGAATTATCTGCACGGACGCTCACATAGTATGGAATAGTACGGATGTGTCGTAATATTTAAACATTAAAGTAGTCAAAAACCTAAAATCAACGAAGAATATATAGAAGCATATATAGGACACCGGAACAGTAGTTTTCAAGATAATAGTGTTCGTGGATTTCGCACTGAAGTAGCAGAAGTAAGTTACGCCCGCATGAATCTGTCCTCCGCGCTACTTGCCAACGAATAGAATTAACTACGCTTATTTGCTTACTGTCTAGTTTTATTTATTCATTCATTCGTTCATTTGTTTATTCGTTCATTTGTTTATTCGTTCATTCATTTATTAGTTCATTCGTTTATTCGTTCATTCGTTTATTCGGTCATTAGGTCATTGTACATTCGTTCGCTCATTTGATCATTCATTCATTTATTTATTAAGAGTTAGAAAACTGCACTATAAATATATCATGAATAATAAGTGTTAATTTTAAGTGCCATTCTAACACAATTTAAATTAACAAAAGAAGTAATAAATAAATAATGTTTATATTTATTATTTATCACGTACAATTGACTTAACCAAATTCTTGTTCAAAATTGATAAGATATTCATGATTTTCAAATTGTGAAAGTACATTTCTGAACGATTTCATATATACTCTTGAAAAGTTTCGTAATCGAATTGAAACTTGCTCTTTCATACCAACATTGTTTAAAACTTCACTGTAACAATATATGTATTTACGTTTCAATACAGTACAGTCTGCACAATTCAGCTTTTCAAGCGCTTAATAAAGCTCTCGATTGCATTCTACTTACTTAGCTTCATAAATCGTATACTTTTCATCCTCCTCCACTTTTCTTTGCTTTTCATCGAAAACTTGTGCGCGATTTTCTGTTATATAAAATTTATTATTATAAGTAATGAAATACTAACGAAAATACTTACTTGCGTACTAACAGCCGCACTCAGAGATGATTAATGAAAGCGTCACAGTGAAAAACGAATGCTGGCAGAACCTTTGACGGTTCGACTGCAGAAACACTACTATCACACCTATTTCTCCGTGATAATCAAGGTGTCTCTTCTGGTTGGAAAGGTTGTGGCAAGGAAGAGATACACTTACCGAGGCGTTCCAACCCAGTCCTCGAAAAACTTTTGTGGTCGGCCTAAGAATAAAATCATTATTATCTTCGGTTGATTACAGATGTCCATTGGCGCCAGTGATCACTTACCATCAGGTGGTGCATGCTCGTTTGCTACCTCAAAGTAATAACGAAAACTTTAAGTAATCATTAAACGTGTACTTGCGGCCGTTAATCCTATTCCATTATCTAAGTCTCCGTGAAGGTAGAGTAAAACAATTTCAATGAATGTAAGTAACCATCCCCCACGAGCACCTTACCCGATTTTGGCTTAATGCCAAGTTCTATTTCCGTAATATAAAGCCAAAAGCCTTGTTTGCCTGTAACATATTATCCCATTTAAACGAACAACTTTTGCCTATAACTGTATTTTCTCTGACCTCGATTCTCTGTTGTTTTCTACTGTTTGTATCTCAACCACGGTGTGTGAACTGATTGTAAAGCAATTAGGACCCAATTATTATATGTAGAACGACGATGCGATGAACAAGATAATTTTAATCAGTGAAGATAGCAGTATGTTACTGCTAGACCGTAAATAATGAAATTATGGACAACATTATTCATATATTCAGATATATCATTATGCCTACATCATTATTTGAGATTAATAATAAACACATAGATATTCATTAAACAATCTTACGTAACCTGTCCGAGCTGTCTCACAAAAATCTTGTTACACAAACATCAAGTTATGCAAACTCCGGTTATTCAAGATTCCCAGAAGATTCCAAACTTAGATTTAGACTTTTAAAGGGTTTATAAAGATGAAGTTATCCGTGGGGAGTTGCACGGAACTAAAATATGCGAAATTTCCCTCATTCCGGCGCTGTGCAGGTGTTGCAACAGGTTTTAATACTTCGTGCTTGTTTTATGCTTTTCAACAAAATTGTAGCGTGAAAGCAATCTCATAGTCTCAATCTCAAGTCTTGCTTTATTACTGTTACTTATTAATTTACTTTTGGTTGAATATCTTGCTTTTGGTTATTCAAGAATGTTTCCCTCATTACCACAATTCCGTTTTCGTCAGAAATCTTAAGCTCTTGTTTGAATGCAAGCACTTTTTATAAACTAAAACTCTGTCTCTTACTTAGTCCTAGTGGATAAGCATCATCGATTTCGTGGTTTCCTATATACCCGTTTAAATATCTCTTGCTTAAACATTTTTGTTCATTACTGACAAATTGCTAGCAAAGACTCATACCAACATGCGCAGTTGCATTTTTACACAAAGAGTCATAAATTTACCACATTCTGTAGATATTTATTTATTGATAGACAATTTTTTTGCACACAAATTTCTTTTTTACTTTCATTTTATATTATAATTCTCCTCAATGTTTACATTCGAGTATCTATCTTCGTTATTGTTTCCGGCCGAACGTGAGGTGGTAAACAACCTGCCAGGAAGGTCTAACAGGATGTAAATAGATTTATCTACTAACTACGAGGAAAACATGGAGTTTCTTTAGAATAGCCACATGTATTATTTTGAAGCCTCGTTGGTAATACTGGAATATTTACAATGGTGAATTTGAAAGGAGGAATCCTCCAAAACTTTTCACTCCAACAGTTTGTTCTGCAACCAATCCCCAAAAATAAAACATTCGCCATAATTCGTGCTTTATTATGAATTTAATATCTCTTCTAATCGAATATAACGACTTGTTTAGTATTAAAATGTGAAATATAAATATTAAAGAGTTTATTAAAAATATTAGTCGGTGGGTAGTTGCTTAGAAAAGAATGAACACGAACATTTGGTATCTACCATAGGTATTCTCAAGTTAAATAGTATTGAGATGTATCAAATGTTGTTACTGCTTTGTACGAACTATTATGGGATCCAAGTCAGAACGATGTAATTAAAACTGTATCCAATTTAAACAAACAGGACTGTTGATTCGGGACCAGGGGAATCAATTTCGGCATGTAAATGTTGGAGGGGCGATGTTTTTTATTGAGGCCGTGGGAAGAAAGAAACAATCCGACGTAGAATATATAATAGGACCAGATAAAAATCACGTACAACTTTCGACAGCATCATATTTTTGTGATATGTTATGTCTATTCAGTAATCATATAAATATAAGTATATAATTATACTAGTGGATTAAAATATACCTGTTATTAAAAATAAAATAAAACATATTTCTGACTGTTCATTTACAATAAATTTTTAATAATATATTTTAATTTGAAAACAAAATCTAATCATGTAATGTAGGCTGCCTAATTATTTTATCTGTCACTAAACGCTATTTTAAAAAAACATTGTGAAAACAGCGGTTAAACATATTCAAGTAAGGGGGCGCGGAAATTGCTTTGTATAAATGACTTTATCCACCATATTTATGTTTATAGGCGTATAGGAAATGTGGCGAAAGAATTTATTTGAAAGTTCCCTCGCGAATACCAAATACCACATATCGTTTTCGATCCACCGGCCGGAGCGTCGATGAGCGCATATCATTGTTCGTTTCATGTCACCCTTCAAAAGCGGAGTCTCAATATTCTTTAATATACTCCCTACATATCGATGTTGAAGTACCAATACCTCCTAACCTTGTTTTCACTGTTTTTTTTTTCATTTGTAAAACCAATATTAGTACTGTTAATAGTAATCTCCTAAGACAATTTGGCCACTACATTATTTCCTCGTCAAGAGTGAATTATTAAACAGAATTAAAAAAAATTTTGGTTTACTCTTAAAGTTCTCATTCTTAAATTGAAAAGAGGAGTAATCGGTACTTCATTCTCGATATAAACATAAAGCAAAGTCGTGTTAGTTACACTTATATAACGGATTGTTGCGAAGTAGTAATAACCTAATTTGAATAATGTCAGTTGAGATAACTCATTTCTGACTACAATTAACTACAGTTAAACCTTTTACCAATATAACTGAAATAACTCTGAACGTCAGATATATCAACAAGCGTATGACAATATTTAAACAACATAAATACGATTTCGATTGAGACTATTATATATTTGTTGTAAAATAACGATCTCCGAGCAATATTTACGTAAAACGTTCTGCATTTCAATCTTTAATATTAAAATTGAAATGTGTTTATGACATCGGAATATGCCCTTCCCACCTCAAAGCCTCATTTCCATGTTACCGGAATTCGAGTTCACAATTTTATTTATTTATTCTCTCAATATGTACAGGGAAATCTGTAGAAGTTGCTAAATTATTTTAACTATTATAATCGAAACGGGGAGGGAGACATGATTAAGGTACGAAGTGCGCCGGGTCAGCTTGCTATAAATAATTTAAACGACGTACAAACTTAATTATATTTTTAAGCGGCAATAGCCTAATCGTATAGGGTGTCAGACTTACGATGCAAAGATCGTGGGTTCGATCCTCAGTCCTCCATTACACTATTGACGAGAATGTACGCCCAATACAAGCCTTTGAGCTTAGCTGTAGCGGTTAATAGAATTACTAGAATGTATTGATAAACTAATAGTTTATTAAAAAAACATAGCTAAGAATATAGACAACGTTATTAAGGGCAGAGTCATTAAAGATGTCAGATTTAAAGAAAACTATTTTTTGTATTACACTACGCTAGTGCATGCATGCAAAGTTATGTAAGCTGCAAGGAATCGCTCCAAGAAAGTCTTACGAAAATGTACCTGTAGGCATAAAACCTGTAGGTAAATACTCAACCAGGACATATTATGTATACGCGTTAAAAACGAACCCAAGGTAAGCATGATATCTTCACGCCATACCGACTCGCCTAAATCAAGTTGTCCCAGGTGTATTCTCCAATTACTGACTTTGAAGTGTATAACGAACTCGTGGCGTATTACCTTTACATTTTACAAACTTCCGGGTGGCTGCGTCAGCGTTTGTGAAGGTGAAACATGTACCACGCTCTACCTCCCGATAATGTGGCACGTGATTTTTCTGTCATTAATATTTTGGCCTTATTTTTGCCCTTATACAAGGCATGACGAGGCAGTTTGGCTACTTCACAGCAGTTCGACTAACCTAATGATATTTGTAACGAACTCCAAATACGACTAAGAGCCTCGGGCATTGCAGAAAAGTATTTTCATAAGTGTTTGAATTTGACAACTAATATAACAAACCATACAACGGTTTGTTTACGTAATGGGCGTGATAAAACCACTTAAACACTAAAAATAGAACATATTAATTATATCAAAAAGTGGTACAAATGTTTACCTTTTAGCTCCGGAGACACCACCGTCAACCTATTTCTGCTTACAATATCAATGTTTTTGCTTCTGTGTTCTATTTTGAAGGGTGTGATCAGGTCACACGCTTAACCGAGGCATTTCAACTTAGTCCTCAAGGATAGCAACGCATCTATGGTCATGGGCGGAGTCGCGGTGTCGTCGATGCTCGACCAGTATACTCTTGGCTCCGCCCGATGTTGGTGAGTTGGACACCGTCAGGTTTTAATAGGTTCGAGTCCCACATAACTCTGCTGCCGGCCCCGTGACGGTAGAATGTCCGTGGGGATTTCCTGACGTAAAAAAAACGTATCTATGGTCGACATAACAAAGAACGATCCTATCTTGGTTCGATTACGGTTCCGTTCACACAGACCGGCTCGGAACGCATCGGCGTGCATTTTTTTTTCACACAGACCGGATCGTATACGCTAGCAATTGAGCAGAGCGGAGTAATCAATCAATGCAATCAGAGCCGTTCGGCTCCTCTTATTATTTCACACCAAGCGCGTTCAAGCATTCTTAATGACAAAAGAAGTGCCCATACAAAAATAAACCTTAATACAAATATTCAAAAATCTGTTTTTAACGTGAAATATCTGCTCTCCTCTCCGAGCCGGTCTGTGTGAACGGACCCTACAGATGTCCATTGCGGCGAAGACCACTTGCCATCAGGTGGACTGCATGTTCGATTTTTATCTCAGTTTTATAAAAAAAAGCTAATAATATAAACATATACCTCGCACATTACCTCAGGACCACATCAACTACTTCCGTATAACGTCCTGCGAGGACCGCAGGGATATTCAGTTTAACTATTCATTAATCAAAGTGATCGATGAAGCGACAAACATACATAATGATATGACTAACATCAAGATAATATAGATTGCAAACATATTAATAACTAGCTGTTGCCCGCGGCTTTGTCCGCGTTATTTCTAAAAATATTTTATAGTTCTAAAATAGAGACCTAAGTTTACATCATCCTTATTACATCATCTATCTGCCAGTGAAAATCCCGTCTTAATCGGTCCAGCAATTCCAGAGATTAGCCGAAACAAACAGACCGACAGACAGACAAAAATTGTATAATAAAATTTTTGTACCTATACATTTAGTAAAGTTTAATATTTTATTACAAACAAATACTCTAATTTTATTTATTTGTATAGATGTATAAATATATTCTTTAGCAATATCCATGTAACCAATATCCCCTATGGAATTTATTCAACTACATTCGCTCCAGTAGCGATATTTATTAAACCTATACGATGTAATAAAACGATACTCCCAGACGCTCGGGAATTTATTGGATCCTTCGTAATATTAATAATACCAGTAATAACTTTCATATACCTCGGCTCGCTTGTATCTTGATTTTTGATGTTTATTTTCCAAAAAAATACATTAAAATAAGTGTACTCGTAATGTATGATACAATGTACGATAATATAATGTACGATATGAGAATTATATTTTAGGCGCGGGCATAGATACCTACTTACGACATCGCCAAATGAATATTCTTTTCGAAATGGTTCTTTTATAATTTATATAAACAATATTTCGCAGGTAATTTCATATTAATTAGCCTTTTTATAACAATTTCAATAATATATTATACATATCTAAAAATATATTTACGTATCCGAAATACTGAGCTTCTACGTGTGTTCGAACGCGTTACTCTTAATATTTAGTACATAATTAAACGTTATAGTCGATTGGCTTTTAGCCAATGATCATGGATATTTATAGCACAATATTGTCGTTAAATGCCGTGATTAAGTGTTGTATGTGTCTTTGTGTATGTGTGTTTGTGGGGGAGTGTATGTGTGTGTGTTTGTGTATTTGTCCGTTACACTAGGAAAGATCGACGTGTACCATTTGGGACTTAAGACTCTCGTAAGTCTCTAATCCCAATTAATACACATAGAGTTTTGCTAGAGTAGTAATCTACAAGGCTACATCATACATACAAAAATACCTAGGTACTATGCAAATTTAAAATTAAATTAACATATTTAAAAGTAAATACTTATTACTTAAAAGTAAATATAAATGGAAATGTAGCATCACATTATTATTATTATTATCGTGTATCTCAATAATCAATCAATCGCGCTAAGATGAAATATAAATTGAATGTGAACACTACTCGTGGTATCCTATACCTACAAGTGAATTTCGGATAGTTAATATGTAGTATGTATGCCCATAAATATGTGTTGACAAATCGACTAACTTAAAGTCTACATTAAGCAAGATACATATAGTAATTGAAACTGCGGAATAATTTCGGGCCATTTAACAAAATGGTCACTGTTGGTACAGATGTTGCCAAACATAGATCCCAAACAGACGGATGTTTAATTACAAAATTTACATATTGAACAATCTCTGAGCAATGCCATTTGTTCTACGTAAAATCTATAATTACTCACCCATTTACATACTAGATGCGTATTCTCCGAACAGGCTTGACTTTCTAATTAATGTGGACGTAAGAATAAAAGGGAATTATACTCGGAATTATTAAAGTAAATGAAGAAAATACCGCAAAGCTGGTTTATAGTAAATACAAGTATAAAGCAGGGTAGAATGTACATAAATGTGACCAATTCACAATACAGAGAGTAAGTACGGCTATACATATTAAAGCACAACTTATTACACAAGTAAATGAAATCAGTTCATCCCGTAAAGATTTTTCCGGGTGAATGGAAACACAATTTTTGTTCGAATTCAGGTGTTCATATGCGAATATTCTCGCTGTAAAAGTCTTTGTTTTGTAATGGTGCGGTGGAGTGTTCAAGCGGGGTTTGCGATTGCAATGTTAAGGCTGAATCCACATGAATAAATATTTATACTTGATTTCCGATTGCTGGATAAATTTGAATTATAAGCCTCTTAGATTTTCCTTTTTGTTCCATCCCGAGGTAATATTCAAATTTGCGTTGTCTGCAGTAATATTTTACGACAAACCAGGAAGCTTAAGGATGGTTGTACATTTTTATTGGTCCTA
>DWGW01001611.1:0-11004 GCA_018247775.1 Udranomia orcinus
CGTAGCGGTAGGGTATCCGTGGGGATTTCCTGAGATAAAAAAAAAAAAAAAAAAAAAAAACCAGCTGTATATAATTTTCAATATCCTTTCATATTTCATTCGGTTTCATTAAATACGCGTTGGTTTAATGCTCCGATGTACTAAGTAGGTCACTTACCTAAATACAATCTCAAGCGTCTCATCTATTTTTACAAGATCCTAGGCTGCTGCATTAAGATTGACTGTAAGATTAGATTTAAATTGAGTTTCTTCAGAACTTTTATTTTAAAAGGAAAGAAGAAGAGTACAACATTACTTTGTTAATAGCATTTGTAATTCTAGTTTTTGCTTATCAGTGTACTGGTGTGTGTGTGAGCGTGTATGCATGCATACCTACAAATATGCATGCGCCGTAACAACTTACAAAAATGTAATTATATTTAGACTATAGGCTGCAAATTTTATTACGAAAATAAAAGATAAATTCTATGCCAATATCGCGCACAGCAATTGAGTTCCAACTTTTGGCCGCCCAAAACGCTTTAGTATAAACACTCGGCTGACACCGGTTCGCGCTGTTTGCTTCGCTGGCACCGCTATTGTACACTAAGCTGAAATCTGCGTTTCCGCCCCAAATCGCGCATTCGGTTTGCTCAGTAAACGAATGCGTCCACGAATTGTGGAGAAATACAAAAATTTGCTGGATATTGCATACAAAGTGAAAATAAAACGCGCCGCGACCAACAGAACGCTAGGGACCGCGCGCCAATTCGTGACAACGGATTAGTTTGCCGTATCGCTAATGCTGCACTCCTGCTCGTTTCTCCCACGACCGACAGAGATGGATATATGCTCTCGGGGAATATTTGGAGCAAAGTTTCTTTGCGGGGCACCTAGCCGATGTTTACAATGTACCGATATGTCTTGGGATTTCACGCGTGACTTTTGTCCGTACTGTACGAGGTTCCATGAAACTAAAGTAGTATACCATGAAAATAGACGTTCTAATTTAAAGATTAAAACCCGCTAGAAGGCAAGCTCTCTCTGGATGTAAGAAGGGTTTCTCACAAAAATACTAAGCTGTTAGTATTTTTGTGAGAAACCCTACTTAACCCTAGCCATAACACAACATTGCTCCTTCATACGTGCTCCGTTCACATTTATCTATTTAAAAACAACTACACAAACGTATTTTAATAGAAATTGATACGTCATACTCGTATGTAATTCAACTCGTGATGGACAGCGGAGTTGAATAGCCTAATAGTGGGTATCAAATCACAGCATTGTGGTCTCGAATCTCACTATTTGCACTACTGACGTGACGAGCCTTTGTCTTCAGTTGAAACTAATCTACTTAGTCTAAGTGCTCACATACATGTAGTTTTATTTACAATGACTTGTATATGAAGGAGTGTATCAAATTCTCATTTACTTTAAAACAGACACTGAGTACTTCACTTACGTACGTGGTATTTACGGTTTCCTTACTTCCACTTAATAAAATACGATACTCGTCAAGCTTTTTTCGAGCCCTTGTCTATTTAAACCTTACTTTATACATTTTTAATAAAACATCTTATAATACCTTCATCATAACTGACATCATGTCGTTATTCTAATGAACTCCTTTTAACTCGACGAACCCTAATTCCATTAAAACTGTCGGCCGACTGAAATCAAAGATGGCCGTAAATAGAGCCAAAGCTAAAACCAATAGAAGTTCCTACGTAATTTTCTTTAGAAAATTCATAATGATTTAATTGGCGAGACAATTATTTCAACGGACCAGGCAGCCCGAGTTACGCCTAAAGTAAAGTTTTTAAGTCGATTACGTAAAGAACTTTTAAAGTACTGCTATTTTCTAAGACGAAAGTGCACGATTTTACGATTAACTAAATAATTCCGCTCGGTTGTTTAATATTTTAATGTGTTGTGTTTTCTGGAATAGCCGGACTAATTAAAGCTTTAAGCTATGTTAAAAGGACTTCTTGGTAAACCACAAACTTAGGTTCAAATGAAATGTAGATACTGATACTTGGGGCGCGAGCCTTGCTCAATATTTAGCTAGATCGATTCTAGCTAAATACTGAGCAAAGCTCAATACTTCTTTATAACGCCTCCAGGTCTTCTTCCGTTTATTACCACCGCTTCTTTAGTTTTTTATCGGTCGATCCTCGCTCTCCTCTTCTCTAACTTTGTTATTAGTTCAGAAGGATATCGGAATATTAATTGCTGTCAACCCCTTTTAGTAGCTCGAAGACTATTAAACTTAAAAATCTGTCAAGAAGATATCGTCAACAAAGCTACTGTTATGACAATATTAATTAAAAAACCTGTAATAGGTTATTAACTTAAAATTAAACGAATAGATTATATAAAATTATTTTATTTCGTTTACTTTCAAAGTAATATAGATTTACTATTTAGTAATTTATATTATTTGCATTTAAGTTATTAGTAATATAGCTAAGTAGTTACTTTCAGTTATAACAGAATATTAAGTAATGTAATACAGATTAAAAATTGAGTTAAGCCATTTTAATTGTCGAGCGCTATTTAATCTGATTGCTTCGTCTCAATTCATCTTCAATCGACACAATCTTAAGCAACTTAGCGAAATAGTTTTAAGTAGAAAATTTGACGTGGTCTAAGTAACCCTATCTAAGAAATATAATCAAAATCTGAATAGTCAAGCGAATTGCCCTATTTATTTGTTTCATTGGATAAAATTAAGTACTTGAAGTTTGATTGGTTCTGAAGTTTACCTTTGACGACAATACAATTTAATACATTATGTATCATTGTAAGAACAAAATGGCCGCCGCTACAAAATGGCCGTTAAAAAATTTAAGAAGTAGAATACTGAACGCTTTAACAAAATTCAAATCTAATATTGATACCGACATAAAATGTCAGACACTAAAAATTTGATAATAAATTAAGTAAAAAAATCACAACATAATTATCTTTTCTTTATGCATTTAGGCTTAGGACAGCAGGTACAGAAACAGTCTATGAAACGAACTCGAACTGCACGTAATGTGGTAAATTTACTTGCAGTTCACCTGTTTTAACATAAAAAGGTATATTAATAACGTTTTTGTCGATGTTGCTGAAATTTTAATCTCATTTTAATGAATTTTCATTAACATATTACACATTTTTGACCCGATTACACGCTATACACGATGATTAATTTTAAAATGGTGTACACGTGATGTTTGTGCAAGGGTTTATGCACACTAACGTTACTTAATAAAGTCTGTAACTAAACTATCGTATAGTTATACTTGAATAATATTAACTAGATTCGTGAACATGTTTATCAGTTTTAGAATTGACTATTGCTGCTTAGATTTTTAATATTTTTTAGATATTTAGCAGTACTGTACTGATAGATTGAATTGAAAAGATAAGTAGAATAATATTATAATAAATAGACAGAATGTAGGTATATGTGGACAAAGCCGTAATTAGATAATAGTTCTTTCTTCATAACCTAATTCTTCTGTTTTTTTCTGTTTCTAGTCCACGACCTGTTTTAATAACCAGACTATTTTTTCTTTAACTTTGAAAGGTAAGTATAGATCATAATCATAATAACTCTATCATATAATTTATAATCTTCGTATTAACAAAATTTACTGGCTGATTCACCAAAGCTTTTCTCGTTAGTAATTTGTTCTTCCCAAACAAGCAAACGACAAAACAATAACAAAACAAAATCACACTCAAGCGTAACGTTTGCGTGTGAGTCGCTAGCGCGTGACCCTCAACTAAAAGACAGTGTGCATAGGCCCTGTAAGTGAGTTATTTTGACCCCTTACAAATTTCGGTCAGCACGCAGCCGCCAAACGAGCATTAATCACTGATTTGGCTGTTAGCCAACTGCTATAATTGCTGGTTTCGATGAAAAACTTTTACCAATTTATGAAGTCTCCAAGTTATTACGACCTACGATATCTTGGCCATTTCGAATCGTATCCGATCTGCTGGTGTAACAATGGCACCTACATCGATTACGAAAAAAGGTTTTGGCGGTAGACATAGATTCCGAAAGGCTTTTAAGGCAGACGTTTTATTACAAATAAATTATTATTGATAGACTTTCTTATGACAGAGGTAAGGTATAAATTACAGATAATTCCAAGTGTTATTGTAGCGTATTATATTTTCTAATTTTTATAGTTAGTAGCCCAAAAAAGAATCTGTAGAAAAAACTTCAAATTAGTTCTTGCTAGACTTTAATCTCGACTTTAAAGCGTAGACTTTTTAAGTAGGTATATTTAAGGCGCTAATACTAGGATTATATCTTTTATGGGAATCTTTTATACATCAAATACAAGCAAAACGGACAGAATCTAGAATAGAATAATGACCATTATTCAATGTTTATAGCCTCAGCAATTCCTATGTAATGTGAGACGAATAATGCTTGAACTTTAAGAGATAACGAAGCAATAAAATGCGAAAGATATAGCCATATCAATCCGTAATGATGTTAAACTGGCGTATTTACGTGTGGGTAAAGATATTTCGCACTCTCTTAAGGGCCCTTAAGATTTTAATTGCTTTATAAGATAACACATTCGGTGAATAACAGCTTTATGCCCAAATACGCAGTAATTTTTATGTGTGCTATATTTTTGTTATATTGGATGTTCTATATTTTTATTACATTGTGAGCAAACAAGCATGCGAAGTTAGTGGTCACTGCTGCCCATGGGCCACGCGTTGCTAGTCTAGTCTAGTAGGCTAAGATGTATGCGTGTACGTGCCTTCCTTAACAAATCTATCAGATCAGAACACAACAACACAGACAGTAAAAAAGGCGTTGAAAGCCGATGACTACTCACCGAAATTCTCCATTCCCGTTCCCGATCCAGTTTCAGTTCCAGTTCCCGTTCCCGTCCCCATGTCCTATGTCCGTCTCCTGGTTCTTAGTAAGACGATATCCCTACTAATTTTCTACCAAATCGGTTGAGCCGTTCTCGAGTTTTAGTGGGACTAACGAACAGCAATTGATTTTTATACATATAGATAATGGATTTTTATCCATTTCTTCATTCTTTGAGTAGACACTGCCAGCCCTGAACATCGACGGCACGGATGGCGACCACTTACCAACAAGGGGACTGCATGCTCGTTAATAAATTCGAAAAAATCTGACCTTAGCCGGGCCTTTGTTACAACACAAAGGACGCCCTTGCTGGTGAACCGTAGGAGTTACGTTGTCATTTTGGACCTCAACCCTAATAAATATCGGTACCTTTGTTTGTCCCGCGTGGCGCTCTTTGTGAATAAATATCTTTGAAGAGACCAAATTACATAAATAGGTAGTGGACAGTTGTTTACTCGAAGATCACGGCCGGGGTCTCAGTTATTTAATGGTCTCGGTCAGACGATGGCGATATACTCTGTATCACTAAATAGCAATACGTATACGTTCAGCTTGGGAGTCTTTCATATCTCCAATTATTTTATAAAACTTAAAGAGAGTTTTGTTGCTCACTCTTTGCCGCTTTAACTACCTAATCAACCGATTATTATGAACATTTTTAGAAATACACACACACAAACACACAGTATTTTAGAGCTATGTTGCCTAGGGATAGGTCATCCTATATATTAATTCTGACTTGGAACCTAAGGAAATCAACGTGACCGAAACTGTAAATAAAAGTTAGCCTTGTATTAAGTCTTTTTAAGTTTCATTGTAGGGCATAATTTCATCTAACTGACGAATTATTAAACCGTCTAAACGATCCATAACTGAAAAACAAATAAATGTTAAACATTGGTTATTCTATGACGCTCTATACTCTATGGTACACCGTCAATTAAGGCGGGACAAAAACCTTTCCCGCGAAAACGTTAATCTGCACATAAAAAAAGAAAAACATTCAAATTTTTTCACCTACACAAACATTTTTATTCAGTTGTCCAAACAAAGCACAATTGAAATAGATTTGCATAATTCATATACAAGGGATTATAAATATAAATGTATATTTTTGTAACTACTCAGACTGATAGGTAGGATGAAAATGCTATTCACCAAATTCAACTGTTATTTCTAAACGCAATAACATCAAAAAGCTTTCTCGTAGATCTCGCCTGTAATACTTTTATTTCACCGCTTTTTTTAAAAACACATCAAAAATTTAGCAAGAGCAGTCACCTCGTATATATAAAAAATATTATTAGGTAAGTCATTGTATGGGTATGTTTGTGTTATTTTATATATGTTGTAACTCGCTATCTAGTTAGTAAAGTTAAAACCATTAACCTGTACTTATCTTGTCCATGTGGTGAAAACGAGCAGTTATTAAAGGGATTGTGCGAGATGCTATTAGCTTTTAGTTCTCGAATTAAATTACCACTATCTCTCAACAATTTACAAATATTACATATTATTATATAGGTATATTCCTTTACTCACAAGACTTGTGCCAAATCATGTTTAACTTCGAAACGAAGCATCATCCACAAACTTAAGATATATCCTATGACAAGTGAAGCGTCTAAATAGATGGACGAGCATTACTATTACATTCGAACTGAAGAGTATCCATATTTCCGGAGAGAAACGATTTATTCCGTTGATTAAATTTCGTTGATCCGTTATCTCACATGATTTTTCAGTTCTTCTTCAGATTAGACTAGAATGAAAGGGCTAAAATGACCGTTTTGCATCTTATCTAACTTAAGTACAGACAAGTAAAACTAACCACTCGCCACTTAAAAGAAATTCAAAGCTATACAACACGTAATGCGTTTCCCAGTGCGCTGTATCTAAACAAGAATCTTCAGTTCCTGTACAAGATCAAGTCGTAACTCGGTTATACGGCGCAGATGGCTTGGCACAGCTCAGCGCTGTAAATCCTGATATCTCTCGATAACAATTGCCAATGCGATTAGATCACCTGATCTTAAAAGGTGGAATCTAGATCTATCGGACGACTGTAATTTTTTTATTTACCTTGCCCTGTTTATTTATTTCTTTAGGCTAAATCCCTTTCTTTTGAGAGATTGATTGGATGTTTCGTGTACACTTTTATTTCCGATGATAATACAATTTAAAAATATTCTGTATCATTGTAAATACAAGATGGCCGCTACTCCAAAATGGCGGCTACATATTAACGTAAAAAAATACTTGATTTTTGTAATGTCAGCTTTTGGTGTTTATCAAACTAGACTAAACTAAACTGACTAGACTATAAATATAATTGTTTTCTAGACTATAAATTCTACATATGATTGCTAAAACTCTTCGTATTCTATTCGATCTAGTGATGTGTTTTCACACAAATCACAAATCTCAATAATGAATTTCGTAACATAACTTCCAGATTTCTCCTCTAATACTCACTTAAAACTCAACGACGTTTAAATTAATACTGAAACTTTTATTACATAACATCTAATTGGTTACAAGTTATCGTTAGATTAAATTGGAGAAACTTTTAAGGGTTGGAATTCCTCTTTCATATAATTATTTTAGTAACAGCCAAAACAAAATATTTGTAGGATATTTTGAGATGTTCATTTTTATTCAAAAGGGAAATATGTCGGTATTATCGAACTGTTAAATAACTATCTCTTCGACACACAGACGAGTCTATTTATTTACAAGTTTTTTTTAATGAAATTTTTTAAAAATTTAATAGCGAATTTCTTGTTCTTTTCTTTCTTATATTTATATTCTTTTTTTTGAATATAAATATATCTTTAGATAATATTAATTTATATAAAAATATATTTGTTAACATCTAGTATATTCAATATTGCAAACACATTGAAATTTGAAAATTCAGTTTTAAGTAGGTATTCACGTCTGTTGGCAGTTCTCATGACTGCTCACAATTTTTTTATTCTTTAGTATTACATAGGACCAGGTCCTCAATTTCAAAGAGAAATTAAGAAAGAAATAAAATTAAGAAATTCTAAACAAGGAAACAATAATGTTGGGTTAACATCCTTCCTTCTTATGGAGATAACTAGTTGCAACAACCTTTATCCTAGCCATGATGGTTTTGTACATATTTTAATTGTAACAATAAAATTATGAATTCAAAAATAATTATTCATAGACACTAATTATTCCCGTTATTACGAGTTAATTTAAACCAATATCAGACTATCCCACACTATTATCATATATCGAATTACACCGTGTTTTAGGTACAAATTACAAATTATACCGTATTAGTCATTTCAGCATATTCGCTAAACTAAATTAATGACCTCACTAATTGTATCGGTGGCATATAATCGCAAAATCGTGAGCATATGCGTCGCGTGTATGGACTGACATTATCTAACGTAATTATTAGTTGAACGCGATCCAGTGTAGAATAATAATTAGCCACGTTGTTGTGTACTCAAGCGCGTAACAAGCAGTGCGAATGTCAGCCCAAATTGGGACTTGTTTATATTTTTAATTCACTTTATGACACGTTACTCGACTGAATCGGGAACTTTGCGAGTTCCACACACGCTCTCTGTGGGCATTTTTCATCTGACGGAAAATAACTACTGTGGTTGTAACTTTCCAATCAAAGCAGAAGGAATTACTGTTATTAAATATTAAGGACCATAAACATAATATACTCCTATGCGCCTCTCTTTGCATTATAACCATAAGAGGGGCAATATATCGAGTAATACAAAAAAACATTTGATACAAGCCTAGAAAAAACTTAGTTCACGCTGCACTTTAAGAAGATTATGTAGAAATATCCTATGAGTGTATAATTACTCATAGAATATTTAGAATAATCTAAGATACGTAATATTTATGTACTCGTAGCTTTTATATCTTTATCTTCGAATAAAGTTCTAATGAAAAGAAACAGGAAAGCCTTGGCTTCGAAAAAGATAAACATCTTTATCTTTTTAATAAGCACTCTGACACGGAGCGTCCCACGTTAAACGTCACATTGCTTAATGATATTGTGTTTCAGGCTAATTCCTCTTACAGCTGAAAACAAATACTTCGTTATTATGAAGGCTATTGTGAAAAACGACCGTCCGTTTGCTGGGCGCGGGATCTCGCTGACTTTAAACGTAAGTAAAATAAATGGGTTCAACCCTCTGAACTTCTCATAAAGAGGAAACAAATAAACGGCGCTTCATTGACTGATGCTTTCGTGTTTATGAATTCCGGTACTTTAATAGATGACTTAACATTATTTTAATACAAAAATATATTTTGAGTTCATAGAACCTTTTACGTAGTTTAGAACGTAGCATTTTAAGTTCTCCGAAGTCACCGCGGCCACACCTATATTTCTACGTTAGAACAGCAGTATTTTTCCTTGTTTTGTTTTTTTCTGGTTTTATAAAGTTTGATAAAGTCGAGGTAAGGAAGAAACACATAACTAAACTGTTCAAAGATAAACCGCAGAGGTTCGATCCTATTTTGTGGTAAGGTGACCTGCACATTTGCAACCCAAAAAAAACAAAATACTTGCACTCAATACATAAAAACAAGCACTTTTACTAGGTATGCAATTAGAATCACTGAAAATGACTTCGCTTCGCCTTTATCCCCGTGTATAGCCAGCTGCTCCTTCGGAACCCAATAACTAATACCCCGTAATCGGTAGGTTCTCGGAACGTCGTATCTTGTACATGACACTGGTACCCGACACCCAATACGATACCTTGTTTGTGCCTAGATATGATACCTAAACATTGTGATGCATACTTAGCTTTCATTGAGATCAATTTCATAAATAAATAAATTGAGATTTTTATAAATAAATGAATTTCTATTTCGTGAAAGAATTAGTAACAATTTGTCAATGTACTGCAGTGCACGCACACTTGTACATAACCGCTGTCTACTCAACTATTCTAATTGGATTGGTTTATTTTTACATCGTGGAAACAGTAACCACTATCAAATAGATGAAATGTGCAGCATCGCTTTTATTTGTGCATTTATTCATGTACGAATAAATTTTAACGTCAAGCTTTCAACTCGTGGCCGGCAAAGCGCAGGTACTCATAAAACGAGCTAGCAACTAAACTGTCGACGTTTTACTCTCCAATTTCAACGACTATCTATCTATATTGATAACTTTTAAGTGTCCGTCTGTGGCGCAACCGCCGAATAGATGCTTTTTACAGTTTAGAAGTGTCAAAAATATTATAGAATACGTCGGCGAAATTGTTCAAGCTTTTACATGCTCCAATCTGACGGATTCATGACATTAAATGTTATTTGCTAGAAACTTGACTTGCTAGTTTCTTGTGTTCCCTTTTCTGAGATAACTACGAAACATTCACATCTTACCATGAAAATATTTGATTGCTAGCTGATTGAAGAGCTGATTGGAAGAAAATCTAAAACAGAAACAATACGGAAACTTCCACGTGAATAATATAGTTGAATTCAAATTCAAATTTAAACAAAATTTGCCAATCACAGGGGAGCCGAAACAAGGACCTCGCCTGTAATTTTCCAATTACTCCCAATTCTAAACAAAACCTTTTGTTTCGGCTACACTTAAATTGAAATAGAATTCAGTCTCGATTTCATTAGCTCGATGAAAAATGTTATACGCCCTAAAATGCGCATGATTGAGCGAAGCGCAAATTATCTGCAAATATCCGTTTCACCAACGTCAGAGTAATAAATTGATAAAGAAATGTCACATTAAAAGCGATTTGTCTTTTACAATCATCAATATGTATTTATTATTTATAAGATATTATATATGTACTGTCTGTATTAGGTAGGTCTTTTAGTCTCGCAATCATTGGCCCTTACTGCTAAGCTAGAAGTCGTAGGTTCGATTCCTCAGTAAAAAATACCTAAGCAATGTGAGTTTATTAGTATTTTCTAATCTCTATAATATAATTATGTTTAAATGTTATCAAGACGCTTACTAAATGCATACTAAGTTGAACTCTTGTTCGGTATATGTTTATAAGATACAGCTGACACTCTTAAAACAATAGTGTAATTACAATTTATATCGAAACTTTTCACATACATGATTTCAAAGG
>DWGW01001612.1:0-11001 GCA_018247775.1 Udranomia orcinus
TATTGAACTCGTTCATGGGACAGATATTTTTGCTAATCTCCCCATAGTAATATATTTATGCTCGTGACTGTACAATTGTACATATATTTTTACAAATACCAATTTAACTTGTTTTTTTAACTCACTATCTATTATACTAATTAATGAATATTTTATTCTACTTTCAATTTATATTGAAGTTAAGTTACTTAGTTTTTTTTAATTACGTAGTCAACCAATCGATACTTGATTAAAGGATTGACTTGACTGACAAATAATGCTTTTACCATTAATTCCGCCTTTGTTCCCAAATCATATGTAAAATTTTTTTTTTTTTCTCATTTCTCATTATTTTGTAATTAAGGGCCGTTTAGCAACTATTTTTACATATGTATTATATTTTTTTAAACTAAATATATTAATGAATTACTTAACATTCCTCTATTCTGTTTAATTCATTTAGGGCCGCGGTTATGCACAGTTTAGTAACCATTTCTAAACACGGAAGCATTACAATACCGACTGCGCGAATGCGAAACGCAACGTTTTCCAAGAATGTTTATAAAAAACCTTTACTGCGATGGCAACGCACTCGTAAACGAAGCTTTTGGAATTACCGAGTCCATACTTCCTATCGTAGGAGCACAATTTACAATGTAATGTGCTAATGTAGCTTCAATTAAAACAGGATTAAAGAATAATAGAATTTTCATACACTTTTTCCACCCATTGATCGCTCCAAATGTAAAGAAACCATAAATGCAATCTTACATGGCGAGTCACAAGTGTGATTCGAGTCACAAGTGTGAGTGTGCGAGTATATACCCCATTTTGGGGTAAAATTTCCATGAATCTATACTTCTTGTGCTTAGCTTTAATAATGTATGCTTTGCAGTCATGATCAGTAAGAACCTGTCCATCAGTTCGTATTCTCATAAGTATAGATACTCATTGGAATATATACATTGGAAAAAAAATAAGTGAGTATCTTGATATAAAATAATTCTAAAGTCACAAGTGAGCTACGGCATGGGTTATGTTAAAGTTATCTTCTAAGTCTCGTCTCAAAACTATTTCGACTTAATATATCAGATATAAAGAAAATAAATAATAATAGCGTAAGTTTATTACCAAGTTGATTAATTTTATCGCATATGAATAAAATGAACTTGGCAATTAAAAAATATGAGTAGAAACTTTTCATTGTAATGCAACTAAGAATAAAAGTTGTATCAACTGATAAGCTTACAGCGGAAAAAAACAATATTCATTACAAGCGAAAAAGTTGAAAAATGGAAAATATACACGATGTTTATATCTAAGTTAAATCAAATATGCAGGATTACCCATGAATAACATTGACTTCAACATCCAAAATGTGTAATAAAGCAAACCCATCAACGTTTACTTTCAGCGCTTAAATAAGTGCTTTAATTGTTTACGAAAATTAACCCGCTAATCGCTTATAACTTAAAAATTGAGCGTATTACTATAAAAAGCAGATGTGATTTTACGAAGGTATTATTTTAACGTCCTGTGACGTCGACGCGAACCGTATCCCAGTGACGTTAACGTCGGCAGTCATGATTGATTATTGTCGTTAAAATCCCATAGTATTGCTTCCGGGAAAGCTGCCATACGTAATTTTTTTGTTAAAGCTTTTTTGAAGTCGCAATACGTAAAACCTATTGATTTGACATTATACCGAACGATTTAATTTTATTTTTAAGAGATTTTACTATATAGACTTAAATTTTTACAATACGGGTGTGGTAGAACTAAAGTTTACTTATTAATTTAACCCTTATTTTTTGTTATCGGTCTCATACCATTCGCCATTATTTTATACATCTTCGCCTGCTACCTCAATGAAAACTAGTGAACTGAAATGTAAAATAATAAATAATTACAAGTGGAAACTTTTCCTTTTCTTCAAACATAACAACAGGTTAGTTAACATTATGTGCAAAAATACCTCCCTGGCGAACACCATACAATTCTAAAAACCTATTACTTTTAACAATCACTTTCTAATACATGGTTTCCCGCCTAAAAACCCTACCGTTACGAATCGAATGCTTTAACAATTGCAACGCGTATTTGAAATCAAAATGGCGCTGCGTTTTCCCGCACTTTCCAAAGTCCACTTTCGAGACGTCACTGCTAAACAATACGGTATCTGACAGAGCGCTGTAATTAATAACTTTAAACGATCATGTTTATTTCACATAATGTTAAAAACTAATTATTAATTACGAAGCGTTTGTCTGGTTCAGTTTTATAGATAAACGTAAGTCACACCTCTGTTATAAATTCGTAGATAATTTCTAGTCTCAGTCTGTCAATCTGTGGACAGTTCTGTTGAAGTGTCACTTTTACCTGATCATCATTATAATAATCACCATTATCACCAACACGATAATCCTAAATCATCACCAAGTGATTACTGTTCGCTGCTAAGGCTTTAAGACCCGTCTTCTTTGTATATTCTGACTTCATCATGAAACTGGCCGGTATCATCACCACTTTGCGCTCAATTAATTTGAAATAATTTACGTACTTTGCAGATATTGGTGATCGCTTGAGATTCATCTTCAGATTAATCTCCATAATTAGCATAATCTTCGACAAATGTTCAATCCTAGACAGTGGTCATTAATCCAGCTGATGAAAGTTTTTTTTTTATACAAAAAAGCAGTCCACTATCACGCCATCTCCGAACCGGAAGAAACAAAACTGTAAAGAATTACCCAAGTCCGATATCGTATCGCTTATTTGTAGCAAACATGGAGAAACGTTGCGATTCTCGCGATAGAACCGAGACGTGCCGGGGTTGTAAACAATAATTTAGGTATAAAGAGAATTTATGAGCGCGGGCGTAACTTCTGCCTGTTGAGAAGACCCACTGTCGGTGATTAAGCGATTTATATACATAATAAATCTGTATGTGATTGCTGTCTCTTTTTTTTATAAATTTGTAAGGGTCTTTATTAAAGAATAAAGATAATAAATAGAACCAAGAAATATATTTATAGATTTTTTTGTCTGTTTATCTAACCAGTAGACAAATAACTGTGCGTTTATGCACGCTAGTCTCAGAAAGGGCTAATCCGATTGTGATTTATCTGATACATTTTGGTAAACATCACTTAACATTTAGTGCTTGTTTCATAGAAATCGGTTCATAAATAAAAATGTGTCAATTTCGACGGAAAGGCAGGAACGAAAAAATAATTAAAGCGTACGAATATCACCCAAAATTTTGCTTGTCAATTTTACCATTCAAGCAATCAATATCAACGATTTATACAGAATTTGACCTATATAGAATTTGATTTCGTTTAAAAAAAAAGTCTAAAGGACACATACTTTTGAAGATAAGCATCTTTAAGCACGTCATGAAAAAAACAAAAGTATTTGCGTACTTTTCCATTTTTTTCATTTCATGGTATCGCGAATTTTACGCATAGCCAATGACTACAACTTTTTGACTTAAGCATAGAGTCAAACTTTTGATGTGTTAAAAAGAACTCTTCGCTAGAAAGCCAGCCAGTATCTTTATGGCAGGGTCCTTTCAACAACCTTTCCCGAGAGAATCAGCCAGTATCTTTATGCAGGGCGATGGTATTTTACACTGCACTGTAAGTTGTTAGCTTATCTTTTCTCGCTTGGCAGTGAGACAAGGCCGCTCAGATAACGGGTCGGAAGGTGGGTCAGAGTTGGAGGTCGCGAGTTTGTGCTGACGTCGGATATCCTTAAATGTATAAACAAAAATAAAATAAATGTAACTATAATATATTAAGGGTGTTAACCTTTTTCTGGGTGGTTTGCACGTTGTGACGTAATTTAGTGTAGCCTTTTTTACAAAGATTTTTATCGTTATTTTTTTCTTTTCTTTTTTTGTATTGTTTTTTTTTTTTACAATATTGTAAGTTCTAGTCACTGACACACATATTTGTAATCGAGCAGAAAGGAATAATGTTTTTTCTTAAAAATAAATTTTACGCAATTCAAGAACATGTATTTCTCTCTCTTAAAACATAGAAACAGTAATTACGCTTCTAAATCATTTATTAACAGATTGATGTACGTGGTTATGAACGTTAGCAAGCTTCCCTAAAAATATAACGTTTCGATGACCTCTACGAACCGCCTTCGGAATTCTCACCTCAATTTCCAATAACCGTCCAATCTCAAATACCAAGTTAACGAACCTCGTTTTTATAAAAGCGCTTGAGAATTCTAAAATTCGGAGGTGCGCTATTTTTTCGTTTCTCTTTGAACTTATTGAATGAGCCTTTAAGAAGTGTTTATTTGATATCACATTAAAGAAATTACGAATATGACTTTCTAATTCTATTTAATACTAGCTGTGCCGGTACTAGTTTAAAGTTAAACTAATTATTAAAACAATTTATATCAAGTTATAAAATAAAACTTAGTCTTGTTTTATTTCGAGAAGGATTTTAGGATATTTAATATTTCAGTACTAATTACTTTAACATGCGGTTGTTGCCGCGTAAATACTAGTAATAATACATATTGTATTTACACTTACTCTTGTATACAGTATAGTATAGCATATAGCTCTTGCGCTCAGCAGCATCAGAAATACAATCAATCAAACTTCTGTTCCTAACAAAGGCCACCTTATACCAAGATATTTTGACGTACAAAATGAAAAAAACGAAAGCCGCCGAATTGGCGTGTTAAATTCCTTAACTTTTCCTATTGTGAAAACACTATTCAGGGTCCAATTGATAGAAACGCTTGTAACGTCGATCCAATATCAATTTGGCCGCTGTTCCTCAAAGTTTTATATCTAAGAAACAGCGCGTGTAATATCCACGTGCCAATCGTCGGGAATGATAGAAAGGAAAATGTTAAAAAGACAAAATTTTGTAACATTGGGTAACACTTCTACGAGAAAATCTATTTGGAACATATTCCATTCCATCTCCGCTAATTTAACGTATATTTATTTACATGATGGTAGAACATTTAACGGTTCAACTCCGGAGGCTCCACCGCCACACCTAGTTTTGCTTATAACAGGAGTGTTCTTGCAGCTCTGTTTTGATTTGAAGGGTGTGATTTGAAGGAAGGATTTGAAGGTAAAGGAGAAGACTTAACCGAGGCGTTTCAACTTAGTCCTCTGGGGTAACAACGCATTTGTGGACGTCCTAAGAAGAGATTTCTATCCTATCTTGGGTTGATTACAAATGTCTAAAGGCGGCAGTACCCTAAAATAATAATAATAATATACATTCATATTTATTTGTAATAGTAAGTATATATTATATATGTATATGTGTATGTATAGATTTTGTGATTTTACTTTTTACATTATTTATTCTTTTTTCAATTGTATATTCTTACCACCTGCCTCACATTCTCATCATCCACCCAGGGTTGACTGGCAGAGAATGCCATTAGGCATTAAGGTTAACCCATTGTATGTCCTGCTCTGTAAGAGGTGATACAATAAATAAATAAATAAAAAAAATCCAATATCGGTTCTAATATATTAAACTGACAACAAGAGCATTTGTTTCCAGTACAATTGAAGGAGATATTACCTCCTTGAAGCCCTATGAGACATTAAGTCCCCAGATTGCAGATGTTCATGGTGGGAATCAATTTCCCTCAGGTAGCCCGTCTGTCGTTAATCAGAAACTAAAACTATCAATACCTATACTCCGTATTAAAAGCAGAGAAAAAGTAAACTATAATCCCATTCGCAATGTAGAACAGTCTATTCCCAACTTATGAACTTATTCCATCTCCACTATTCCAAGTTCAATTGATAGTAACGTCTATCCAATATCGGTCCTGACGTAATACACTTCGAGCGTTCCTTTTGAATAACTTTCCTCCCAAAAGCCTATTCCAACTTGTACTTGGGTTGGGTACATTCGGAATATATATAGGCGCTTTAGGGCCACTCTCCGTGAAGATGGTATACCTTCCGATAGAATAAAATTGTGGATTTTTTTTTCTCATGATTTACCACGTTCGTTGGTCTTCAACAGCTTTCGTTACTTGTGATCCTGCAAATATCATGTGTACTAAAAATAAATAATAATCTTTAATATTTTTATTTCATTTATATGTTTAAAATTGCCAAGGTCCAATAAATCGGAAAAATAATACCATTTGTTCTTCAGGTTTGTCTCTCGACACCTTTTGATATCGGAAAATACGCTTGCGCTACGGTTCTGGAAAATTTATGTGTTCAAGAGATCCTTTGTACCAAGGTAAAGAAAATTCTCTTTCTAGGATATTTTGCACTTTAAAAAATAATCGTTTTCCACAAGATTATCTTCATCTTGAATATTAGTATCAAAATTACAAAAATGTTCCACAAACTTTCATTCTCCCCATCTGTTATTTCGCCCTTAAAGGTGCTATTTTTAAAACCGTACAACATGTAGGTAAAATTCTAGATGAGTGCCCTAATAAAAAGTCCTGTAATTAACCAGGCTGGATATTCTATCCCATATTAAAAACCAATATTATGCTACCCCTGAAAACGAAGTTGGGACTCCTCTCTGAGTGTCTTTATGTCCCTTGCGAAACCTTCAGATCAGGATAAAGACAGACACTGCTGTCACAATGTAGAGATGTAATAGATGTAGCGGTTATGTCTCCTAAGACCAAGCCATGTCCTCCTAAGTCATGAAAAGCATCACTGCATCTATCAGCATGCCATCTTTAACTATAAATTGTTTCTTGGCTCGTTCCGTGAATTTTACCACCAGGAACACAGGACGCAGTACATAAACTTACTTCGATTTACCGATTTTACGTAACAAAATGGTTCGAGCGGTTTCATATTAATGTCTAAATTGATGGACGGTTACCCACAACTGATGCTCATAATGGATATTGATGATATAATAAATTTTAAGCGAAAGAGCGATTTTTAGAATTTTTTGTCAATTTCAGACAAGAATTCTTTGACATACGCGATCCCTATATCTAGTTACAATGCCGTTCTAAGAATCCTGGGATTTGAGAAGAAACAGAAATTTGAATGATTAAATCTTCTGATTTCGGTCTTTATATGTTTGGCCCATTGTTTTTGTATGTCAATGGGACACGACTACGACAATGGGAATTCTAATGTGCGGCTGTGAGTTTAACGTTATTTATTTAAAAAAAAACATAGAAAGAAGAATATATAGAAAAGGTCTATACCAGGAAGGATCCGGAGCATACTGTAGTATTCTCTTCATATATGTATGTAGGTGACGGTGACGGTCACAACACTTAGGTGCCTTCAAGAAACCTTCTATTAGGATACTTATGAAAATATTCGTAATCAAACTTACAAAACATTATCCCTCAAAATGTTTATTCGAATTTGTCGTTCCTCTTGCAAATTAGGAATATCTCCCTTAACGATAACCAACTGTGCGGACTGCGTTCGACAGACGGGATCTGCGTCCGACGTAGTCGGATGACACGTGTTGTGTTATGTGACAGTCACTAAATTTCATTATACGAATCCATTCCTTTCATTATCCGTAATTATAGTGATAGTATTTATCTTCACTATACAAGAATACAATAATCAGACAAATATGTATACTAGTATATACTAAGGTAATACTAAGGCTATAAAAATAACGATTTATTTCAAACTATCTAGTACTATAATAGTAATAGTAAAAAATATAGTAAATAATAGTAAAAAAAACTATAAGAAAGTAAAGTTAGGGAGTTGTTAAATAAATAATTTCAAGAAAAAAAAAGAGAGAGAGACAGACGATACGTACATAAATATTGAGAAACTTCCACGAGTCCATAAAAAGTCGCCTATATTTAACATTTTGGATTTTCTCAATTTACTTACCCGTTGTGAAATTTCAACGTGAAGGCATCCATACAAAGTCGTTTATATTTTTTCAATTTTCTCCGTCTACCCTGTCCTCTAAAAATAAAATTCCAAGGAGACTGTACATGACAGGCAAACGTAAGAATACTACGTTAAGATATCGATTTATGCTTTGAATAATATTGGCACATTTTCTTCAAATATAGGACCAAACCGAACCAGAAAAGAATTTTCCAAATCGGACAAAAACAAAAAATACAACGGAATTGATGACTTTTTTCCGTAGCTTAAGTCATCTAAATCTCTGAATCCCTGAAGCTCATGGAAAAAGCCGTTCAAAACCCATTGCAGAATTCCACTGAAAATTCGCAAGGCGATTTAATTGAAACCTAAGAAAGAAAACCTGAAGAGAAAATTATAGAGATGGATTCAGTAACCAGAATGTACACTCAAAACTTATTTGTACATCACAAATCCATTTGTTCATTTTCGTGTCAATAAATATCCAGCCACGATCTTTGGCATGTTAATTATGTGGAAACCCCAAAATAGTAAAGACCTCTTCAGACGATGGGCGGTTTAAAAACTGATATTTTGACGGCTCGTATATAAGCAATAAGTATGTATGTCCAATAAGTAGAGTTTGTAGAAAAGCTGAGTAAAGGTATTAGTGTAAAGGTATTAGTATTAGGACTATCATCTACCATTCCCATGTTTCATAGTTTTTCAAATGGTTGATAAATATATATTTTATTTTAAAAACTACGAAAACAACCTTACTTCCATAAGAAGCTACGAAATTATATATTTTTATTTACAATATTATACTATTATAATATTAAGATGTTAATCAATCTAACCTTCTCGTTCTAATTGGGATCCAAAGTATCCAATATATTTTATGAAAATAGATATTCGCTTTACCATTATACTATTTATTTGTATGTCCAATTTTATAGAAAAAAATATCTTCTCAATTTATTTGGTAAAAAACTTAATCTATTTTCAATATAGAAAACATACTAAAATAAGTATGACGTAAAGAAATTGCCAATGGACAAAAGTTAGCATATTTCTTGCATTTAAACGTCTTCCGTCTGTAGCTGCTCTAACGAGCGTCATTTATCACTATCGAGAGGACCGAAGCCCTAATACCAATAGAGTTTAATTGGCATGTTATTAGCCACGAGCGTCATCGCAGACCCTTTTGTTTTGATGGCTATATTTCCGCTATAAAGCAGCAGAGTACGATGCTGGGTTCTAACTTGAATGGCTGGTCCAGGAATTATTTCCTAGTCCTTAAGAGCAACTATAGGAGTATATAACTAACGTTTGTTTATTTAGTAATTACTAATACTATTGTGAAACCGTATGGCGTAATGATCACCCTAATATTAATTAATTACTAATACTATTGTGAAACCGTATGGCGTAATGGTCACCTTGCCTTGAGACAGAAATTCTAATGAAGAGTCTAAATATCTCTCCTCGGTTTGTGTTTGTGTAGTGGTGCGATGTCTCATAATTCATAATTTTTAAACCAAAGGAAAAATTAAAAAGGTCATAAATAAAGTTAGATAAACGGGTTAATAAAATAACAAAAGAATAAGAATAAGAGTACTCTATGTATCTAATCTAATGTAATCTAACCGAATCTACATATTTAAATAAAGTAATAACATAGACATGTTCTATTTATTGTCTAACATCTCCACTTTTGACCACACACACACACATACAAGAATTAAACTCGTTGCAAGCGCCGAAGTACCTTACTTATAGGGTCAAAGTATCTCATCTCCGCGATACAACCTAATATGCACACTTACATTGGAAACATAATGGTAGTTATAATGCTATTATGGCTATTTCAAAGTGAACACAGGCATGCTACGCTTGATCGGCCGCCTGTCTGTCCGTCTCGGGTAAACGCGCCTATTTCCGCCGCTCCCCCGACTCGACCCACGGCTCGATTAGGGCGCGTACTCGCGCTTAAATATTATTTTATGAATATTGGTAAGGATCAAAACAGCTGAATCGATTTACATGAATCTGCTTTTAAATGTGCATAGCAATTGTTAAACTTGGAGCTGCTAATCGTAGATGAGATACCTGTAAGTTGAGAAATAAGGCGCAACATCTAAAAAGTGTTCATATTCGCCGTACCTTCGATGTGGTAAACCAGGACGTATGCAAGTACGTACATTGTCCCTATAAGGCATGTATGGTATGTAAAGTGCTAGCATATTCAAAAGAAAATATTATTTTGATGATTCGTCAAATCAGTTGAATATTGGATTAACAATAACCTTTAGAAGGAGGAGTAAAGAAGGAATAAGAAAATTGAACTTAAAAGAACTAGCTTTTCTCAGTAACTTTACTTTCAACAATTTGACTATTTAGTCGTTTAAAAAATCGGGTATCTTTATATTCAATCAGAAGCGTGACAAAGTAGAGGGCAGTATGATCGCGCCCTAGACGCATTAGGCCGCGCCCCGACCAACCCACGGCGACTCGCTTTTAATTATTTTCTTTATTACTATGACCCGTGCTGCTGTCGTGATAAATGGAGTCAGATTGTGGACGTCTCATCATTTTTATGACACAATTTTTTTCATGTCTACAATCAGGAACTACATTTTTATAGTTTCCGCGCAAACCTACCGGTTTTTATAAGTAAAAAAATAACAACTTAAAGAAAGTAGAAAGCCGCAAAGAAACTTTTTTGCCGTTTGAAGTTTTCTGAAATAGTTATTAATACACACAACACAGTAAGTCAAATTTTCAAGCATTTTTGTAATAATTCCACCACCAAAATATTGTATTGTTTTGGAAATGGAAACATTTTCCATTGTGTAACAATTTCGAGACGTTTTTCCGCTTCTCTTTTACATGGCTTCAACACGTGACTTTGTAAATTTTCGAAATTCACAAATGAAATAAATTTTAAACAGTACCGACTTTTATAGTTAGACGAAAAATATTATAAAGTAAATAAGATTCTATCGTTCGTTTTTAAGATGGTCAGAGCCTTTTACTCCCCAATGATGGACGAACCATCGACATACCACCATTATTGTATCCTTAGAAGTTTTCGAGTTGCTGTCTGTTTACAGGTGAGCAGCAGAGGCCACCTACCATCTAATGTACTGCATGCTCGTTTGCTACCAGACCGGTTTTAG
>DWGW01001613.1:0-11001 GCA_018247775.1 Udranomia orcinus
GACATCGAAACACAGTCGCACTGACAATCTTACACTTAAAATAAACAAATTTCACCTCGAAACAACAAAATAGGTATACCTGTTTCAAAAATACACAAACCACATCATGTTCTTCAGACGATGATTAATATTTATTATAACATTTATACATAAACATAAATAAGACAACGTTATTTACATTGCACAAACTGATCTCGTGTACGTAAACATGTTACAAACTAGTTAGTAAAAATTAGTGTCGGATGATGATGTTTAGCACTACACAGGAAGCATTATAAATTAAAAAAATAATACGAGACTGAAATACGGAGTCTGGACTTCATTTAGAAGTATTAAGTCCATATGTTTCCACTCTTAAGCAATTTGGATTTTAGTTTGAGTGACTTCGTTCTGTCTGGACTTCATTTGATGCGTCTAATCCATAAGTTTCTATACTAAAGTAATTTGGATTTTGGTTTGATCTGAGTGACTAATTTAAAGTGATTGATAGAGTTTTTGTAATAAATGAGCACAACGGTTAGGTGAAATTCTGTTGTGCACTAAACATAACAAAAGTTTAATTTGATAATAATGTAACAAAGATTTAAAATGGTGACAGTGTGCAAGAAAAAGTGTTAGCTTTTGTATGACAGTTGACCTCCGTAAAAACTAAAAAACGAAATTATACACTGATGAAAAATGATATCATCAAAAGATTATTGTGTTACATTGGCGCAGAGTTAATAAATTAAACAAATCTATGATAAACTAGGTTTTGACACGTGTTTCTTTTTTTGTGGTTTGCAATGGAATTGGAATTGATTTAAAATATCATATTTGTAGAAAGTCAGCTCTAGAGTTACGATATAATAAAAGGAGATTACCCATAATTACGTCACACACATGTTAATTGTAAAAATATTGTAAAAACTTACCATTTAAGATTGTAGTAAAAAGAAAACTCACTGTGTCCCCGAATAGAAAACGGCCGACGATGCAGGCGCGGATATATTAAAACTTGGATTCGTGTAGGTATTCGTCTGCTTTGCTTTGGGTATAAGTTTGCGTTAAACTTTTGTATAGGTTTGAGAGTCTATATAAATAAAATACGCATGATATCAGCGCGGTTTTAGCACTGCGGCCTGGCGCATTATTTATATGGATACAATATACAAAGCAACGCCGCTACAACGCTGCATCCGGGCTGCAGCCTTGCGACGTATTCGTTTGATCGATGTATCAATATTGACTTAAAAACTATACCTGTAATTAACATTTATTCGGTCGGCGACACATACAATTCACGTCAGAGAGGGATACATTAATTTGTCGAATGAAACAAGCATAGCATAGAATCGAATAACGTAGATAATATTCAAAAGTACTTTGTGACATAAAATAGTAACGAACAAAGAATTATGGCTCCTACATTCATCGATTTCAAATTATTTTTTTAAATGATTAATCATTTTAATCTTAATAGAGTTAGAATAAAATATATATGTTTGTTTTATTTATTGAAATTAAAAAAAAATAAAACAAATGAATTACCCTATTCATGAATAAATAGCGAAATTTTTTGTTCATCACTATATATGGATAATTTCTAAACGTTAAAAAATCAATAATATTAACTGTATACAGTTCAATGAATGTTTTAATGGTTCGTATATTTGTATAATTCAACAATGTATTGTTCTATAAACGACAATTATTATTTAGGTATTATCAACTACGCAGAATGTTCCATTGCTAATAATTTATTGACGTTATTTTACAAAATATGCTACTCGTAATTAAATAATACATTCTATATTTATTACTTATATTATTTGTATAGAATAACAATAATTATGATGCATTTCTTCTCAGTTCGATTCGTTTACGTTACCCTGTCGCGAGGGGCTTTTGAACAGTATTAAATTATGCCCTTAAATTTAAAATTGTTTGAGTAGGGTTATTTTCTTCGTACCCTGGTGCGAAAATGTCTTATGCAATATTAGGCTACCGTGGTGCATTTGTAAAACATTTAGTAAATTGAGCTTCGCGATAATTATTTTGAATGTTTTTTTATCATTTTTATTTCTTTTATAATATAAATAATGTCATTTTATTAGTGAGATAATTTAGAAATTATTGTAAAAAAATAGAAAGAGGAGAGAGAAGAGAAACTAAAAGAATTCGATTTTTATAACAAAAATTATATGATTTCTTTCATGCCAAGGGATGCATCCCAAAGTACACTTAAATGTCCTTTTGTTATGGCATAAGAACTGTGTTTGAAATATAAATGTGCGAGTAAAAGTATATGTTTTAAATATAAATATATTTAAAAAATATATGAAAATAAAAGACTGTAATCCATTAAAAATTAGACATATTTAACACCAGGACACAGTGAATTATCAAACGGAACATACTTCAACAGTTTATTAAAAATAGGTTGATAAGTGAACTATTTTAATTATAATTATAATCTACGAATTTTGTAAGATAGTCGAACTGAATAGAAATGGGAAATGCTACAATAATTTGGATAATTTCGTTTATGGAAGCATTATTTTACGGAAGAAAATTTAAACTACACGAAAACCTTCATTGGCTAAATCAGTTACTATTAGTAATACAACTTCTAAAAAATGATTAAGAAAATTGACATCTACTTCAATTGTGTTATCGTACATATAACACGATACAAGCTATTATGTAAATACATATTATATTGGTTACAAATGTAATATATTGGAAGTAAATTTATATTAACTATTGTATTACTATTGTGATTTATAAAGGAGAATGTATTAAACAAGGGTCATAACGAATGTTATTAACATGTCGTTGAGAGCGGGTTGTTTATAAAAATGACTTTTCATAGTGCGTGACTTAGCTTTTTCGATGGTAATGGTCGCACCGGAGAGTTCCGTAATTTCCATTAAATTATCTTTATTACTTATGGAAGTTTATATAATCGTAATATTATATTAAGCGGCAATAACCCAAAGATTAGGATGTCAAACTTAACGAATGAGAAATCGTGAGTTCGCTCCTTACTCCCCCATTACACACGAACCCGCTCCTAAAAGAAGCCTAGGAGCTCAGCTCTAAGCTTGCAGACCAAAAATCACTAGCATTAATATGCCAGTAGTTTAGAAAAATATGTTTTATATTTTTAGTATATAGAAGGCAGTACTGTAGCAAATAAAGAGGACACACCAAACATAAACTATAGAACAAGAGTTTTCCGCTCCATAGGCAAACTAAATCAATGTTAAGGCAATAGTACAAATCATATCAGATGTTATTACCTAAAACCAGATGGTTACATTCATATAAGCCCTTGTATAACATTTCTCTACCTATACCAAGTTATTATGAAGAAGAAGAAAGAAGAGAGAGTATTTACTATTTACCTACAACTTACACTTATTCCAATACGTTTTATTTCAACGAGGCAGATTAGACTTTAAAATCTTCAATATATTTATATAATATAACGCGTATTCAACAACTCAAAACACAGATGAAATTCCCGCTATACAATAAAATACATAAACGGCGATGACGTGTGTTTGATTGATGACATCAACGAAAAGAGACGTCTAAACTCATAGGAGTCTCCTAGTGATGATGAGAAGGGCTATCTGACCCATATACTATCAAGTATCAATGTATCTATTTATAACTTAATCATATACATTGCAATAAGTTGGAATAAGCACAAATCAGTCTACTTAACTACATAACTATATTGGCAGTATTGAATCTATTTATTGTTTAGCTTACGAAACATTTTATTTGAAAAAAATGTAAGACTGCAGAAGAACAAAGAAGATAAATAAGAAAAGAATTTAAAAATATTACATCTAGTAAGATCCACAACTTGTGTCGATAAGATATCGTACATCATTTCGCGACTCATGTCAAACTCGCTCACTTTAAACGCATTAACTCTCTCGAACTTTGCCCGATATCGCAAGCTAACGTTGTTTAAATTTGTCCGACATCGCAGGCTAACGTTGTTCAAATTTGTCCGACATCGCAAGGTAACATTGTTCAACTTTGGCTGACGTCACAAGTTAACGTTCAACTTTGCCCGATATCGCAAGCTAACGCTGCTAACGCTCAACTTTGCCGGACAGAAATAACATTAGAACAATGGGAATTTGTATAACCATTTTAGATAGCATAAGTTTAATAGATTCAAGATTTGTCGCACGATTTGGACGAATCTGTGCCAAACTATACAATATTAGAACAAAGGTCTACGAGAGTTATAATATGTAGTTCGCATGCGTGTGGTTCCTACATGATAAACCAATAAAATGCTTGTTGTATTCACATCGCATGCTTGAATAGGAAACGAATCTGGCCTGAGTGAGTATAGACCGTTAGCAGCAGCCGCTAATAGCTATATAATGGCGTCTCGTATGCTAAACAATATATTTTTGTTTCTCTTATTAGAATCTAAGGTGGATGCTAGCTATAGGATTCCTATAATCTACGGAGAAGACTTGGCAGTACGTTTTATTCTGTCTTATGTTGCTTGACTGTTGTCTAAATTATTTGTTGATATGTCTAACAATATTCGAGCACTCCTGACAGTATTACTAGTTACTTGATACTTATGTATTTGTTAATCAATTGCGGGTATTTCGCATATTATTTCTATTACTTATATCCAAACAGTGCATGCAAAGTAAAATGATCTGTCGCATAATTCTAATGTGTAAAACATTAAGATTATTTGACATTGGTATACTTTTATAGCTATCCTGATTCACCTCATTTAAGTCGAGCGTTAAACTATTGACATACATAAAATTTGGCCAGCGGGGTCTTTTACACAAACGTCTTAATACTAGATATAAGAAGGTTGAATAAGGGATAAATATTTATACGGTAGTTTATAAATTGGAAGTTAGAAGCATTAAATTTTATTATGAGGCTTTTGAGCAAATCAATACAAGTCTTAGTTAGCATTTTAGAAAATATTAATCTTAAGGTGATGTATCAGGTTTTATGGGAGTTTATATCATTATGTCGAGAAATGGTAGTATATTATAAAGGTAAATTAACGCAATTTTCACATTATATTCCATTATTAAATCGTGCCTTCTTTATTAAACGTTGGTTAATTTTTGTGTTACAAATTAACTTCGTTTTGAATATTACAAACTAACAATACAAACGATTGTTTCATAATTTCATAATTATCATGAAGTGTCTTGATCTCGAAAGTCATAAACGATTTTATTTTATTATTTTGAAGCAGGAGATATTTTTATCTTTTTTATGACGAGTAAAGACTATTTCGTACCAAATCGTCACCGAGGTTTGTCAGATAAGTTATAAATAACTGGATTATATACTAACAAAGGTTCATTTTAAGAAAACTGATAGGTAAACAAGAAATCTGTTTTAACTTCAACAGAGGTCAAGGCATGTCACTGGCAAATATTTTAACATTCCACATTATATTATAATGTAGATCCTCATTCATTACACCAAGAATGGAATTAGCTCTTAGATTAAATTACTTTATTAGGCACGACTGTCGCATTTCAAGAAAGGTAAGGCCCGATTCGTGTATCCACATCTACGATATATGTGTACCAATGGTAGCAATTTAACCGACCGTAACATTTAATGTAATATCTCACCTATAGACGACTGCATAATCGAATTAACCACCGAATAACACGAACAAATTCAATGAATATGTATAATATTAAATTTAAAAATCTTTACAGTACACCCAAGCGTCATACATGTACGGTTTTTGTACGGATTAGTAGAATATACGAATCGGGCTCAGGTATCTTGATAAAAAGATACACTTGTATCATATTATTTTTCTATAGATAACATACTTCCACTAACACACCGTCTACTAGGGCATTCCGTCGAGTGCTAAATTTAAACTAATTCAACTAATTATCTATATTTATGTAAACATTAGAGAATAGAGTAGCTACAGTCGAACTGGTATTGTTTAGTACACGACACCTTGAGGTAGCCTGAAGTTATAAAAACCTTAAACGAACAACGATTCGTCCACACAACGAAACGACGATATAATACTGCTAAATCTATGATATTTATATCTCGTCTAAGCGCGTCCGATTGGGGACCGATTAAAAAAGCTACTTAACACTACATGAAACACGGAGTTCGCTACTTAGTGACGATTTAACGATGAGAGCATTGACCTAAACATACGCGATTTTAACATGCCCCAAAACGTGACTGTTTCTTAACAATGTCCTAGAGTTTGTTTGAAGTGTTTCCATTTGCCCCAATTATCGTTTTATATCATAGTCATCTTATCGTTTCATGAGATAACTTTTTGGAATTCCATTATTAGATAATATATAATATATTAGATAATAATAATAACTATTATGATGAAATTGGAGGAAGATACGCATCTATTTTGAAAAAAGGACATTGGATATTATATATAGTATGGACTGAATTCAGTACCGCTAATATAAAAAGATATTTAAAAAGCTCAAGTAATCAGTGATTATTTCTCTCTTAATTAGCAAACATTGCACGTTTTGGGTCATCGATATCCTACTACATATATTAACGCTTACATATAACGCTAGAGGGCTCCTCGGTGCGACGACCCTTACCGCCTCCTTATTTTCTTTACCTATAATTTATAATTAACGCTGTCGCCTTAACAAGTCGAGTACTTAATAATGATATTTTACGTTCAATGAGTCACTTTGAATTTCATGCAATAATAACCCAGAAATCTGTGTCATTTGAAAAAGTTGAACCAAAGCTTTTGGAAAATTGTTTAATTCTTCCTATAGTTCAACAAAACGTGTTATGTGAAGATAATGATAAAGTGATCAAGATCAATCAAGTAACCTGATCAGGATCAGTGTTAGCTTCTAGCATAGCTATTTATTATTAAAAATAGCCCCATATGCAAATTGCTCAATAATTTAGTGACACTACTATTCAACCCCAAGTTTAAGCCCCAATCCAAATTCTATTAGCTGGGTAAACCCGTAAGCATCATAAGCTGAACAATGCATAAGCTCACAGTATAATGAAACTCATTCTCTACAAGTCACACAATCAATTGGTTTGTCCACTGTCTCTTTCTGTCTATTCTCCCTCGCACTCACACGCATCGCATTATATCACAGCCAAAATGGCCGCCGCAAGTTGAAGCCCTCTCATAAAATAGCCTTATGATAAAACACGCAAAGATTAAATGAATACAGTACAGTAATTATATAAATATATAATAAGTAACATTAAAGTGAATATAAAGTACAAGTATAACATTAAGCGTCGGAGAACACGCTAAAATTTCAGCTATATATAATATCAGTATATATAATTATGAAACTTTACCAATGTCTATGGTTACTAAAACTTTCTCACTGAGTACTCTTATACATAATTATAACTTATAAACGGTTTAGCTCACGTGGATTTCGATTTGGGATAGCCCACGAGCATTCAAAGGTGGCCTCTGCATCCCTTCTTGTCTTCTGCCTTACAACAGCAGTATTCTCGCTGCCGTTTTGTGCTGCTAAGAAAGAACCTCAATTCTATCTTAAGTTGAATACAGACGCATGCTGGTTCGCTACCTCAAACATCCATATCATGAGCCCCCACCGGTCGCCATGAGGGCGCGTAACTATAATGTCTATGGTTTTACAGAGAACCGAATTTCAATAGTTCAATGTTGCTAGACGTAAAAGTTCTTATAGATTCTTGTATTCAAGCACGCAAATATCTGATCTTTCGTTTCCCCTAAACATTTGTCTAACAATATTAGGTCCGTGACGTAAATAGTTTCATCATTAGCTATTTATATATATTATTATATATTACTTATGCCATATCGTATCAGGATGTCAACACACGTAGTCTTTTAAAAATTTAATTAAAAAAAAATGTTTCTCTATTGTGCTTTAATTACTATGTTTTTACCACATTATACTTAATATACATTTGATGTAAATCATTCCGATAGTTTCTTCAGAACACCGAATATATTTCCAGTGTGTAGACACCCTTAAAATCTGTGAAAATTTAATCACTGATATAATGAGTAGAAATTAATAAAAGTGTAACATTGTAACCGTAATATTCTATTATTATTTAATTTCGTCTATTTCTATGGGCTATTTAAATACTTCTATTTAATTAAATTCCCTTTCTGTATTTAGATTTCGTTTGGACCTACCTATAGACCTACCTATAATTCACTACATCATATAAGAAAATGCAAGCACTAGCTTGTTCGCTAGCGCCTGACCAGATGGTGCAATCTAGTACAAACATTATTAGTACAATATATATAGGCATTTAATGCAGTTCTTGTGAATCGGGCGTATAGTTCTTAATTGTGACTGCTATTGATTGAATATGATTTCGCCATTACCTGCAATGTTATATATTGAATATATAAGAAATCGTTACGATTAAAGTTCGAAGTAGGCAGATTGATTTAAGGTCTATAAAAACGTAACATTGTAATGGATGCAATTGCGATTAGTGGTTCTTACAAGTATAAAATAAAATTTTAGTAGTTATTGATATAATCTCAAGCTGAATATTAACAAATTTTATAGAGACAAAGTGTAACAGACTAATCTATCTATCAAATTCATTAATAATTAGAAAACCAATTTAACAATACTTGATCAATACCGGAATTCATACAATGTCGATTACAAATGTGTAAAATCGATCAACCTAGTCCAAACAATGATCATAATTGAACTCAAGTGTCATAGAATCGATGAAAAGAAAGTGTTTGGTTATATTCAGATAATAGAATATAGATATATACGTTACATTAGGTGGAAAAGAATCATGACGAGATCTATACGTTTGTTTGTACATAACAAGACACAAAGTGTATGAGAAAATTAAAGATAAGATGTTCTTATATTGGCATTGCGAAAGAACTATACGATTGTACATTTTATTACGAATAAATATTGAATTACTTATGGATTCTGCACAAACCGTTTGTTTATAGAGTAGTGATTTTATTACTTACTTCCAAGGCTTTGTTGTAGAAGCTATGGTAAAGAAATTTGGATCTCAATGCCAATGCTTCGACAAACAAAATACTACCATTCTGTATATAATATTTTTCCGGCGATATTGAAATCATTTGAACTACATTATGACTTCCAAATTATGAAACATTTACCGTACAAATCCTGTCATGATTCTTTATACACATTCATACTTTACACATACTTATATCACACACACCCATAAAACTTTACATATTAGATTATAGATATATATTTATATGTAAAAAAAAAAACGCCGCACAAAAGCTTTCTAAAGCGTACAAGCGACTTTCAATTGTCCGCTACAAATAATAGGTAACCTTAAACTCAAGTACACCAGAGTCGAAAATCATTTACGCATACAACAAATAAAATACGTCGTTCGAACCGTCGTCAAAGAGAACATTGTACTCCATTCCAATTATCCTAGACCTGTATCATTTCATTTGTCTGAATCCCAACCGTTTTTTCTCCAAGCAATGTTCCATTTGTCGAGGCTCGTTTAAAGCTACGAGTTCGAATGAACCGCTCATCCGAAATGAACAATAAAAATCGTAGTGAGACTTTTCTTCGACTTGCTTAGTTGTAAACATAGCTATCGGCTTTGCTTATACCAATGCTAAACTGTTGCAGATACATCTGTGTCGATATAAAGCACTTATCAAGATGAATACATTTTTGATATACGTAAATATCCTTATGACCTACTACCAATCATGTTTTATGAATAATTTCATTCAAGAATTGCGCATCATCAAATAGAAGATAAAACTCATAATCCACAGAGCATTTACAACTGAACGAGTGGAAAAGAAGCCTCGACATACATAACGACTAAACGAATGCCCCTTGACGAGTCGCATCCGCCAGTCGCGAGCAGTCCCTTAACCTTACGCTAAAGCGACTTAAATAACTTACGTTACAGTTCGAATCCGAAGCAACGGGTGCTTGCACGATCGAACGCAGTCTTATATATATCATCACACAACAGTGTCCGTGAGCGACTAACGTTCCAGTGGCGACATGTTCACTCGCGTACCGAACGAACATTGCACTGGGCGACGCCGGGCAACTGGGCCCAGCGTTTACAGCGTTTGCGGGGTGTTCTTAGACGGCTGTCGCTTGAGCCGCCTACTGACGGGTCACTGTCAGTTGTTCTTGTCGAAGTTGTGGAGCGCCCAGTTGAACGACGCCGTCCACGAGTTCTTCACCGCCTCTATGAACTTCAGCCGGAAGTGCTCGATCGCCTTCTCCTCGGATAGGTCCATAACCTTTAAAACAAAAGCCGGATATGTTATCTTACGAAACAAAAACTGGATAAATCCTCAAGAAGCATAAGCTTTTTTAGTTTTTAAACCACAGCATGATACAGAGCCTGTAATCTACACTTTCACATAAATTAGACTATTTACATTTATATATAATATAATATACCTACCTGTAATTTTAATTTACTTTTAGATAAATGAATATTGACTAGTTTTTTTCTATTATACACTCTTTTACGACTTTGTTTTAATTTTATCAATAGACTTTATTGTAATAATCGACATCAATAAATACAATAAAAGAATTATCCTCACCAAAGTCTCTTTAAGATACTGCAAGTCTTTCTCAGAGCTGAGCTCGGGCAGACCCGTTGAGATCATCATTGAGAACAGCGACAGAATGAGGTGACCGTGCTGTCGAAGTATCTTGAATGCCTGCAAGATTTATCAAACTTTTAACAAAACAAAACTTTTAAACAAAAGGATTAAAATGAATAAAGAAAAACCAGCGAAATTAAATTGAATTATGTAGCCAACACTTTAGCCTTCGAACCGACATTACGACCGTTCGTACCGTTTTTATTTATTGCTATTTTTGCAGGTAATACCCTAAAACGTGTTATAATTTATTTTAAAGTACTAGCATGTCAACACATACTAGTAATTTTGTTAACCCTTCCAGCTAAGCTCGG
>DWGW01001614.1:0-11000 GCA_018247775.1 Udranomia orcinus
CACAAAAAATGATTTTTTGAAGTGCTTCGAGGATTGGAAAAAACGTTGGCACAAGTGTATAATATCTGGTGGGGATTGCTTTGAAGGAGATAAAATAAATATACATGAATAAATAAATAATTTTTGAAAAAACACAAAATTCGCGATACTTTTTGAACACACCTCGTATGTATAGAGACAGAATGTCCGAAGTTGTATAACTGGTATCTCTGCGACCAACAAACCAACCAAACAACGATCCCAGCCACCTGCCAACGAAAAACAGAAGAATTTACCATTATTAACGACAACGACGAGATAGAAGGTCAACCACTGAAGCTTAACAGTATACCTCAAAACCTTAGTAAGCAGCCTGCAGCACCAACGCATATCCAGTCGAGTTCCATTAATCTGCAGGACCTTCATGGCATCCAGGAGAAAATCTTAGCACAAACACCGCTGCAGATTGAACATTCTAATTCCATGTATCATACGACCATACCATTTTACGCGGTTCTATCAGTTGGAATTATATTGGTCACCATCATCCTGATCTATAAAACAACACCTGGATCTATAGGAAGAAAAGGAACAACAGAAGTCAAGAACCCGCAAAGGAATAGACGGAACAACCCCCCGGTCAAATGCCGGCAACCTTCTCACTAAGCGATCTGAAATAGTTGCCGCTCTGAGGGTGGAGGAATTACGTAGCGGAACCCTAAGAGAACTGCTGACGCTGCCGGCACGTGTAGAAGAACTAGGACACGGTTGTTTGTCAAAAATAGGAAAAGCGCAACTTAGATATTTCATCATAGTCGATAATAGTCAATATTAATTAATTGAATTTGTAATAAATCATTCCTATTCTAACATCGATAGGGCTTAAATTATTATTTATCGATAGGGTTAGCTATAAGTTCTAATTGTGATTTTTAGTAATTAAATTAATTATTAAATTAAATCTGGCTTTTTTTTGGAGTCTCCTGCGGCAGTAAACGTAATTTGTGTGTAAATAAAACTAGTACCTCAGTACCTGCGACATTACGAATTAGAGAAATTTAACAGACTCCTTCGATGGCAGATTTTGTGGTGTCAAAAAAAACACTTCCGGTAAACAGAGTGCAACTGCTTGACGAACAATTAGTAAAAATTATTGCAAAAGGTTCTTATGCTCTTCGAATGGTTGACGAAGTTGAATTTCGGAAGTTCGTCGAGATGTTAAATCCCGGATATATCCTGCCAACTAGGAAATCTCTTTCCGAAAGTCTGCTTCCTAAAGTTTATACTAAACTGTTAGAATCGGTTAAAAATCGATTAGCAAAAGCGGCAGCTATTTGTATAACGACGGACGCCTGGACATCCATCGTTAACGATGGATACATTGCTGTTGTTGAGTCACTGCGCATTTTATTGATACCGACACCCACAAGCTATGCACCGTCATGATTGGCTGCATCGAATTTGATGAAAGACACACAAGTGTAAATTTGAAAAACTTTTTAGAAGAAAAGTTCCTTGAATGGAATATACACCGGCATGTAAATGCTATAGTCAATGACAATGCCGCCATTATATTATGTGCTGTTCGGCTCGGTGGCTGGCGTTCAATTTCTTGCATTGCGCACACGCTTAATTTAGTAGTGCAAGACAGCCTCACCGAAATATCCGACACTATAGATAGGGTGAAGGCTGTAGTAGAATATTTTCACCGAAGTGGTCCAGGATCCAAGAAATTGAAAGAGATTCAAGACCAAATGAATATCTCCACCCTAAAACTTAAACAAGATGTCGCCACACGTTGGAACTCCACATACGACATGCTAATGAGAGTTTTAAAAATAAAAGAAGCTCTTATTGCCACGCTTGCGATAATGCGACCAGACTTGAACTTATCACAAGACGACTGGTTGCTCATAGAAAAAGCAAACAGAACTTTTGAAAGTATTTTATGACGTGAGTGTGGAAGTTAGTGGTGAAGCTTCTGTAACCGCCTCAAAATATATAGTATTTTGAAAAATTAATAAACCGGACGCTCAGTAAAATTTATCCCAGCAACATTGGAAAAATTGAAAGCCTACTTAATTCACTGCAATTGCAAATGAATGCAAGGTTCGGAGAAGTAGAAAATAACATACTCCTTTGTGAGACAACCATATTAGATCCGCGATTTAAAAAAATGGGTTTTGTAACTACTTGCCCCAATGGCTGTTACAATTAACCCCAAGCACGGGGTAAGTTGTGTGTGGCCAACCAGGTCATTATAAAGCACAAACTTACAATACACTAACACGAAAGTTACAAATGTCGTCTGAGGTACTCAGAAATTCGACAAAAAGAAGAGTGTTCCTATTCTTGTAATACTGGACATTCTTATGAGACTTGCTTTAAAAGGATATATGGTGAAAAACAGAACTCTGAAAGAAACGTCAACCTGTGCCGAAAAGGTAAGAATATTGCAAGTATTATGTCTGTAATGATAAATTACAAAACTTTTAACGCTCTGTTAGATAATGGTGCAGATTGTTCTCTAATCAAAGAATCAATAGCATCATCCGTTCCTGGAACCAGATCTACTGAAACGATTTACCTAAAAGGCGCAGGTATCGGCCCAGTACCTACCGTATCTCTTGGATCATGAGTTACCAACTGATATAGTTGTGGGAAAGGACGTATTGAGCATTCCAGGTATCGAAGTTACAATGACAAGTAATGGTGTTAGCAGCAATAATCAGCAAAGGGAAGCGGGACTGACACTGATGTAACAGACAAGGAGCATTTAAAACAACTGACAGAACTATTGGACAAATACAAAGACTCATTCTTCATTCTCAGAAGGTATGTCAGACTGGAATAACGACAAGTCAGCCTACAATCCGACTAAAAAACCCAGGTAAAATAGTTACCCGCCGACCGTATACACTAGCCCCAGTCGAACGGGAGAAAGTTCAAAAAATGATCAAAACTGCTTGACAAAGACATTATTCGAGAGAGTAGTTCGCCCTTCACCAGCACAATCATCATGGTAAAGAAGAAAAACGGTGAGAACAGATGTGTTGATTACAGGGACTTAAATACCAATAAGGTAAGAGATAATGATCCTTTACCTTTGATTTCTGAGCAGCTGGACCAATTAGCGGAGGGAAAGTACTTTAGTTATTTAGATATGCCAGCAGGATTCCACCAAATTCCCATTTCTCCCCAATCCATAGAGAAGACGGCAATCATCACTCCAGACTGACGATATGAGTACTTGACAATGCCGTTTGCATTGACAAATGCTCCATCTGTGTATCAAAGAGTCATTAACAAAGCTTTAGGAGATTTAGAGGGCAAGAAGGCTCCTGCTTATATGGACAATGTGCTCATTCCTAGTAAATGTATATCTGAAGTACTTTTAAAGCTGGAGAAATTACTAGAAGCTCTCACGAAAACCAGATTCGCCATTAATATAAAGAAATGCTCTTTCATGAAGGCTTCGATTGAATATCTTGGTTTTATAGTAAGTATTGGGAAGGTAAGACCTAGTCCAGCTTAATGGTTTAGCTGGCTATTTTAACAGTTTTATTCCTAGTTTCTGCACAGAAATTATACCTCTACACAATTAAACCAAATCTAACGCCAGATGGGAATGGACTACAGAGCATGAAGCATACTTCATGCGGCTTCACGTTTGAAGATTATTAACTATCTTACGTTGGCACCTCTACTAACGATATTTCAAGAAGGACTGCCAACAAAACTACACACAGACGCAAGTGCAGCCGGACTTGATGCATTACTATCCAACCAAAAAAGGAAGTTCGTCATGTAATTGGCTACATTATGGCTACGTATGAGCTATGGCTACAACTCCGGCTGAATCAAAATACCATAGCTATGAGCTTGAGACCTTAGCCAAAAACAACATTATAATGCTCTTGCAAATATTAAAATAATGTAAATGTTAAAAAAAATTTGAGGGCCTCGGACTGTATGACGTAATTAATCAGAGACTACATTTTTAGCTTGAACAAAATACGTCGATCTTTGTGTAGCTTTGTCAAAATTTACCAACAATATACAAAAATAAAGAAATATATGCACATTTAGGATAAGCATCACTGATTTTCTAATGCACTGATAAATAAAGATAAAAACATCTTCAACGTTTTGTTAATCGTTAAACACTTAAAAGGTTGAAATTGAAAGCTTGACTTGAAAAAATGCCACAGACATCTAACCTAACACTTGACGTTTGTGTTTGACCACAGACAAGATAGAGATACTTATGGTATAGATTATTCTGAGAATACTACGCATAGGCATGGATGAATACTTTACTGCCGAAAACCGGGGTAAATAGAACCGGCGGCGTGAATAGACATACCTGGAAAAAGTTAAGATAAAAATAATTTAGGAATTTACCGCCTCTTATCAAATAGCGGTAGAATATTGTAAACTCAAAATGTAAATATTAAACTAAAAGTTTTGTTAATTTGATTGCAACTTTAGTGTTTTTTTACGTTCGGCTAATTTTAAAACATTTTTCTAAACGTCATTCCGAATCGAATGAGGTATTGAACATATTTTTAAGAGCGGTAGCAAGAATTAATACAAGTTTAAACAAATTCACTCGTATAACCGCAAATAGTCAAAAATACCATCTAAAACTTATTGTAAATCAATTTTTTTGTCGGCAACTTCGCTGTAACATTTATTTTATAGTAAAATAAGGGTTTGTGAGAAATATGCTTTACGTGTTTTCAGGATCATGTTAATATTGATTAAGTTCAATTTTTGATACATTTAGACATTATTTGAGATACGAAAAATGTCTTAAAAAATTTGTTGATTTTGGGGTAAATAGAAACTAGAATGGGGTGAAGAACTTTATTATTTTAATTTCGTTTCTATTTACCGCATTTTAGTGTAGGTGTGTAGGACATGATTTAATGATTTGATTTGGTAGTTGTAGGGATTTAGAGTGTACTACGCTAACTTCACTTTACTTACACACTTAACTACTACAACTACTGAATTTACAGACATATACATATTAAAATGTTTTATTGGCAAAATGGATAGTAAAACAAGATTCTACAGTTCATCCTTTACTAATTTCAAAATTTCATCTTCCTCGTCTGTCCATTGATCTGGGTTCGACGTCATCTGCCCTAGCGCCTCCATCCGCCTTTCCATTGTCACCTTATCCAAAATATGTTCCATCTTCATATGCATACAGTCATTAAAGACGGTCGCATATTCACAAATCTCGAAAATTGTGTCCACGACTTGTTGACACTCAGCTATAGCCTTTGTTAACCGTACCATAACTTCACTGTCGTCTCCGTACACGACTCTATTAGCCTCCAAGAGATTTTGGCCAACGACCTTGTTATTCTTTATAATAGAATTACGCTTCAGAATGCATGCAACGAAGCATTTTCCCTGCATGGTTGACTGTGGTACTCTTTTCAGGAAATTTTCTACATCAACCATAGACGCTTTGACTTGGCGCGCACATTCTGTCAAATTCTTTCGAAACGGCTCGATTTCGTCGTTCATTTTATTAAAGCGCTTTATCTGTTCGTCCTTGGTTAGCGCTTTAAACGAAATAACGAGATACAACGATGATGTGAGGTATACCAAAATCGTGAGGAAATTGGACGGCATTTTTGTATTTCACGTCCGATTCTGCCGCTGTTCCGCTCTGCTAAGCGCTTTACTGTTGCAATTCATATCAAGGTGTTTTAATTGGTCGTTAACACAAGCTGCACGAATGACGTGTTTCCAAATTAACTGCGCAAGAACAACGCAACAAAGATCTTATACTCAAATGGCCTGTATAGTCGTCGTTTTTAAATTACAATGACCTATATTTTGATACTTGGCATTTTTATGTACGAAGGTGGTAGAACCTTCGACGGTTCGACTCCGGCTAAACATATTTCTACCTTATAATAAAAGTATTCTTTCTGCTGTGTTCTGGTTTGCAGGGTGGTCAGGCAGGGAGACTAAACCGAGGCATTTCTCGGGGTATTTGTGGTCGACGTAAGAAAGACCTTCGATTCTTTCTCGGGTTGATTACAGATGCCCATGGGCGGCAGTGACGACTTACCATTAGGACTGTTCATTTGCTACCTCGAAGTTACAAAAAAGGTAAAAAATATGAACTCACTCATTTTTAACCGACTTCAAAAAAGGAGGAGGTTATTAATTCAACACTTTTTTTTTAGAGATAGATCTTCATTTTTGTGATTTTATTATTATTTAATCTGCTTTTATTTTTAACCGACTTCAAAAAAGGAGGAGGTTATCAATTCAACACGTATTTTTTTTGTTCTAATAGCGACAATGTTAATTTAAGGTTATAATTATTTTAATTCCAACCTAATTGTTTCATTTTGGTAACAAGATGGCGAATAACAGTCTATAGATATTTATCGCAAATATAGTACAGTAAGGAACAAGATGGCGAATAACAGTCTATAGAATTTTATCGCAAATATAGTACAGTAAGGAACGATAAACTGATAAAATAAAAATACAGTAGAATTATAAGTAAGTGTAATAATAACATAAGTGTTACATTATAAATACAATCACAATTTAATATATCACATTACCGTTTTTTTATTTACAAATAGAAAAACAAAATGACCACTACAAACAATAATTATTGAATATTGTTGTCTCAAAGAGCTACCTCTTTGTTGTTGTATTGTTGATAATCTTGTGACGTCGATCCAAGAATTCCATGTTATTTTAAACGCTTCATTTCTTAAGTGAAAACTTCTATGGAGACGTTCTACAGGTTTTTATGAAACTGGCATATAATTATTTTGTTCACATAATATTAATAATAACATTTTCGATCGGATCGGATCGATCGGATAAAGAAATATTATCCGATCTTAAACAATTATCAATAGGCGCACATAAAACATAGTACATGTTTAGTATTATGTTTAAATTGATGTGATTCTTCGAAAACGTTTCATTGATTTCGTTACGTTTTAAAACGATGACTGGCAAGAATCTCACTTTTTTTTTAAAGGAATATTTAGTATGAAAAACATGCGTGCTTTTTATATATTTTTAGATAATTAATATAAAAAATTAAAATAAGTTTGCTCCGACACCTCTTATTAAACGGCAAAGGAAAGTATTTTAATCAAACTTAAAATCGTTGTTCTGTCAAATGTTCGATAAAGATCGGTATGAAATTATTACTTTGTTATTTTTGGCGGTATTAAATTCGAAAAGCACAACATTCAAATGTTCATGGATAATGAGAGAAATCAGTCTAAATCATTTTGCTTTAAATAGGTGCTGCCTAGCCTTATGTTGCGACTACGCTTATTATTGTTATTCTTTAAAATACATTATTGGCCTGCTAAGTTTAAGTGACACCTACAACTTAATTTAACATGTTCCTAAGTATTTATTACCATTTTAGAAAGAGAATGTAACTTGAATTTTGATTTAGGCAATTATAGATTGATGTCAGTGTTAGTAAAACCATAATTGTATGTTGAAAGACTAGGTACTAAATATTCAAGTATTTATTCTTAGAAGTCTCCTACAGTGACAATCATAATAAAAAAAGTCAAAGACACTAAGACTGCGTTCAGTTTAACTCTCTCTGCCAGCGAGCGCATAACGTACTTTTATAATGGATGTGTATTGTTATAATGATGGTATGGAGAATGGGCTTTTTCACTATCCCTCGGCCTCCGCTACGGTTGCCAACCATTCTGTTTGAGACGGGACGTCCTGTTTTCTCGGCCTTAATAATACGCTCCGTCATGTGTGTTTGCAGGACGCCTATTGTCCCGCTTTAGGCTAATGTGACCCAGATTAAAAAAAACTCGTTCAAATGAAGTACTAGTGCCTAAGATACAATTCAAAGAATAAGTACCCCTTCAAAAATAAAGGTTAATTGTCTTGTGATTTATTAAACTTCGTATTGAACTGAGTTCAGTCGTTGACACATTATATATTATTTACCTATTTGTATTTATTTTTTTATTATATTTTATATTTAAAAAATCGGAATTCAATTCAAGGCACGTGCAATGTTTATTAGTAGTCTCGTGTACCTGATATCCTGAAAAAACATATATCAGCGTTGGCAACCCTAGTCTTCGCCCACATCGTCGCCAGCGAACATTATTATTTTTTATTTATATTATAAAGGACTTTGACGCTGGGCGACCACATCGTCCCGTAGCGAACATTATACTACAAGATTTGTTGCTTTTATAATGATATATTATCATTAATATGTTGTCTGACGACAAAAAACAGTGCGTATTATTCACGACTTCACCTAATCAGACGATGAAACCTTAATAGTAAAGTATACATTTTCGAATGTTCCTAGATTTTTCAGAACGGTTGGTAAATATAAATATAAGTAAAGTTGAGTATGATTATGATAGACAATACACTTTACTCTTAAATTATTAAATATAAGAAACATCCGGATCCAGAATTATTAGACGTCTTATTTTTTAAACAACATATTGCCTTTTATAAATATTACGATATAAACAAAGATAGCTTTTCTTTATTACAAATTGATGTGCCTTTTGTATTACATTCTTCTAACAAATACTGTTTTTGTGCGCGTATTAATATTAAAAGTAGAGTATTGGTAACAAGATGAATACCAAACTAACTAGTAATTAGGTATTAAGACTTAGAACACAAGTATTTTAAATAGGTAGATTTACAAATTACTACAAATATATAGGTGTACAAAAGAGTTAATATCAAAGACTATATCTAGGTAATATGTTACAAAAACATCAAACAAAATCGAATCTGAAACTCACTGTGTACCGACAAATATACAAGTTTCCTTGGCACCTAACCATGCAATGCAAATGTAGTCATAAAAATGTCACGATAACCACTCAGTCCTGTTAAACCAGTATAGCAGATTAATTTCCAAGCCTGGGTAGGCATGTAGGTGTAATAGTGGTTAAGGAGACCGCTTTCGTGCACTCGCAAAAAACCTAAGCTTTCACTTTTCGCATCCCATTGCAAAACAAATATAACCTCGTTCGGGCGCAACATCACGCTGCCGCGAGGTTCTACTAAAACCGATGTACGTCGATAGCAGGGCTTAGCTCTCCTCTCCTTCTATCAGCACTGGCAAGCTCGTAGTGTGTAGCACTTGCGAACACGTTGTTGTGGAGAACGCACACAACCAAGCCTCGATATCTCGCTCCGAACACAGGAATTTCGCGGACACAGCATTGTCGTAATCCTTCTGCCGTACAGAGAACCCGCAACATGCGTCCACTCGCTCTGTAGTCGTGTTCCTCAAGTTAACAACACCCAGCGGCTTGGACAGCCGCTTCCGAGGATACATCACAGCGAAATGTTCCAACGTCGTCCTGTACACCACCACTCTAACGTCCTGTCGGATCCCGGCCGGCCCTAACATCACCAAGAATCCAGATTTCACTTCGGCATCGCAAGTCTTTTTCGTGTAACCCGGGAAGTGCTCCGACCGGCACCCCGGCATCACGTCCGTCGGCATTTCACTGTTTTTGTTCAACGAAGCACATAACATCGACGCTTGCAATACGCGACGCGATCTCGGTCGCGGTTTGGAATAAACTAAACGGGACTGAAGTCACTCACTCGTTTCGCGCCAGTCATTCACTTGTGTTGTTGCAACATTCCGAAGAGAGCCGAAGGCTTCTCGGGTGTTTACGGCTGGTTGCATTCACTTGTCGAAGGCTTATCCTCCGCTAATGATTTACATAAGTATAGACTACGCTTTCAACACTCGCTCGAGCTCCTCCACACTATGCCAATTTGGCCTCCTCTGTATGTTTACGTACGTCGATTGTCCGTTACTTAAAAAAACGAACACTAATATATACAGTATTAATGTTTACGCTAAATTTATTTATGTCGTATTTTTAAAAGAGTCATCAGATTTTTTAGCGTTGAAAGCCGAAGACCACTGAATGAAGAAATGTATTTGACGTTCATTTCTATAACTTACAGTGGATAAATATTTGATTGTTGATTCTTGTTACATAAATCAAAGTACTTACTTACTTAGTCACTTTTAACTTAATATCTGTTCGTATTCGAATAATATAAACATATTGTTATATTTAAAACGGCTACTTACAATGCCTTTCTTATAACAAGTCGTTTGATATAATTATGGTGTATAATAAACTCAAAAATAGTAGATTCTATCCTAACCTAACTTGTTAAGCCAGCATTTTTTACGAGACGTTCAGAATGGGTTATAATTTATCACAAATTTTGTACCTAAAGGTCAGGGAATTAATTCTGTCCAATAACAAAACGCCACAAAAGCCGCAGTCCTGCCACCTACTTGGATAAAAAATAACAAGAAACACAGTAAAAAACAACCTGTTGTTCGAAACAATTTAACCTTTACTAAGCAGACAATGTCGTGGTATTCACACTATTTACATTTTAAACCTATTATCTGCTGTCGAATACCGTGAGCAGGAAACAAGTTAATTGTCCATCCAAGGACGGATCCAGTCTTCTAGTCAAGGGGTGAAGTTCACTAAACGAGGTTCAGTCATGGCAGGCTCCTATATACCTATATATTTATTTATTTTCATGGCCTATCAAATCGGAAACTTTTTTATTAAATGTCAAAAACGATAGGTTCTGGGTGGAATATTGTATGAAATACCTGAATAATGACTTCATCTACCCTATTCAACATAGCTAGACTTGACCCTTGTCCAGAGGAGTCCTTCCTTGAATCCATCTAATGCCCATAGCAATCTGTAACAAAGCCCGGACAGGATTGAACTTCCACTGTTAGCAACAATCCAAAATATAGCAACTTGATCCATGCTCTTAAACTCCCTTCAAACTAGTTATTTTGAAATTACACACACACACAAATATACATCACAATGTGCAAATCGTCATGTATATGTTCGAGAAATGTTCGTCCTTATGCCTAAAGCCGGGTCCAGACGAGTGTAACGTGTAATGTAATCCACCGTGTAATGTAACACGAA